>JACATO010002446.1:2010000-2115000 GCA_018389105.1 Nautilus pompilius
GCAATGTACGCGTATCTACCAGAAAGTGGTACTCCCGTTTTTCTTGTTATCGAACAAACGGCCGCCCGTTACTGCTTCCGCTTCAGCTATTTTCTGTGCTTAGCGAAAAATCTGCATGTGATCCGCTATTCTCTCAGATGTACGGGAGAATTCTCGGGCCCCCCCCCTTTGTTCGGATCTCCCCCTCCTCCAGCCGCTTATTCCTCTCTCCGGACTGCGGTCATCTTTACTGCAATCAAGGAGCTTCCTTGTGCGCAGCCGGGCCGGAGGATGGTCACCTGGAAGTTCCTGGCAGGAATACAGATCACGTGGATTATGTAACAGTGACTTGGGAACATCGGTACGGAAATCGACTACCAGTCTGGCCAACTAAACGGTCAAAGAAATCATTACAAGAGTAAAACGACAGCCAGAGAGATAGTTTCGCCTGCTGACCGCATCTCCTACGACGAGATCGGGTTCGTCCACCACGTATCCCCCTTCCATCCCTGGCCGGGTAGCGCTCGACCATAGCTAGAATTAAAGAGCCTGTGAAAACCACTGCGCTTGGCGTCCATTATTTTATCCGTGTCGATACTTTCAGACTCTGCCATTATTCTTATGTTCAGCGGGTCGAACGCCCAGTAAAAGTAATCGAGGGAATAAGATCGGAAAGTTCTTGCTGTCTATTAATTTTTCTGAGGTGGACGGTCAATCCTGACTTTACCATCGCCTCAGCAGCTGTAGCATCTCCGCCTGTCATCGATGTCTTAAGAAAGGATGCTAACCTGAATCAACCGGGAGAGGATTGATTCGCTGTCCGGCTCGGCCCCTAACCCGCTCCCTTTTGGCGGCAGAGTCCGAAAACTTTACATCACTAATTTATTAATTTAATTTATATATTTACATAATTAAATATATTTAAAGTTCACTTTAAAACTAATTTATTCAAATCGTTTTAATTTGGATAATTCCTTGTTTTACTTATATACTTATTTACATATCGTTAGATTATTTTGAATTAAATATTTTACTGTATTTTTTTACTTTCTATTTGTGGTTAAAAGTATTTTTTTTTTTTTTTGTTAGCTGCAACAAACAATGAAATAGAAGAGCGATCAGTACAGATTTCCCAAGATGCTTCACTCGCGCGGCGACGTTCGATTTCACGCACCATGGGGATCAGATTTTACAGGGAGAGAGTTGGAATAATTGAGCGTGCACACTAACGGATTTTCAACATAGCCAAGGCACCAGCATCAGTTGATCTTCGGGTAAAAAAAAAAAAAGGTATTTGGTGAACGAACTGTAAAGAATGGAATAAAGTGCTAACGACCATGGATAACAGTGCTGGCCGTAAACCTTTCCGAGAGGAGGAGAAGTTATTGTATGAACCAAGATGGCTTCCTGCATCTTTAATCATCTTTGAGCAGAATTTGCACGACCGGCTGACGCTGAAGAGAATCGGGCAAAGAAGAAAAGTAGGTTTTGAAAGACAAACGAAACAAAAAAGGAAGGAAAAAAAAAAACAAACAAAAAAACATCCCATCCACATTAGCGCTGAATTCTCAGTGGCATTTGAAGTGCACGGGAAGAGTATTTACTGGCGAGAGCCGTTCCGGAGCAGATGGCGAATTTACGTAGCAGCAGACAGGAACAAACGGACTATTAGCCGGCCTCGAACACTTGAGAACATATCCTCTCTGGGTGAAAGACTCTCCACGTTGAAGTGATGGAGTTAGATGAGGCGAAATATTTATCTAAAACCTTTCTTGGTGCTTCAGCTGAAACGACTGTGATCTACAATTGTTGCTGGAGGACCATAACAGGCCATGATTAGTTGTTGACAGTGACAGTGCGCCAGGAATAATAGAAACCACTCTACCTCTCCTCAGGGGAGGTGCTTGTACAATTTATAAGGGCTTCCTATTCTTTCGTACGGAGTAAACTCGCCCAAAAAAACTGGTTTGTGAGTTGGTTGGTCGCAGGCCGATTCTCCGCATTTCAGAACAATATCAGAAATACACCCACGAGATAGCGTTCGCCTAAACCAGCAATACACCACTTTGGACCCCATCAAACCGAAGCTAACCGGAAACCAAACTTCATTGGTTCGGTCGGTTTTCACCTTACGGAAAGCAGTTTTATCTTTCGCCAATTTGTGACTTTGAATAAGACGCAGATAAGGAAGTCTTTAAGTTCGCCAAATCTGATTGCAACCGTGGCACCAGGTGTCGCGTGTATTCATAGAATAAAATTAATTATTCTATGCCAGTAATCGTTTATTATAAAAAAACCCACAAATTTGTTTTAAAAAAAAACAAGGAAAATTGGACATCCAAAGTATGGAAGGTAGACTTTTATACAGTAATTAGCAATACCTATCGATAGATTGTCCGAAAAAAGTATCAGTCACTGAAAGCAAAGTTTATAATTTCACTATTCTTAGTTACATATATATTTTTTAAAAAGACAGGTTTTTAATGTCAGTATTCAAAGTAGAATTTATGTTTGAATAAATATTTTACATATTCATTATTCTTCGGGATATCAATATAGAAAAGAATGGACAATTATGATAATATTCATAATATTGTTAAAGTTCGATACATTAGTTTCTTGGGTCATTAATGACTAATAATTTTGCCCGAAAGAAAGGGTTATGTTGTACTCGTTTAAAGTAATGTCTGTATTTAAATGAAGAGTTAACGATGTCATTTTCGCTCAGTAACATAAATAATAGCAAAGTTATGATGTACAATCTCAGGAATGTCAATGTTCAAGAGAAAGAGGTGTAATGTCTTTGTTGAAAGAAATATGTATGCCCAAAAGAATGATTAATGGTGTCATTTAACATAGTAAAGTCTATGATCAAAAGAATGACTGATGATGTCTTTAATGACAGAATGTATATGTTTAAAAGAAAAGGTTATAATGAAATTATTCAGAGTATTAACTCTCTGCGAAATATAAGGATACGATCAGTTTATTCAGAGCAATGGTTATGTTCGAACGAAAGATGAATCATGTCATTATTCACAGTATGATCTACATTGAAAAGAAAAGTCGATAAAGTAAATTTTAGGTTAAAGAAAAGGAATTATGGTTTTATTATTTAGCTCAATGTTTACTTTATTAAGAAAGGGCTTTCATGTCGTTATACAGATTAATGACGTTTCTGCTCGATAGAAAGGCAAATGATTCTGTGCTTTACGGTAATATATCCATGTTCGAAATAAAGGGTTATCATGCCATTAGTTAACGTAATATTTGTTTGAAGAAAATGACAATAATAACCCTATTAATACGAATTATGTTGGAAAGAATGCTTAATGATATCATTATTCACTTTAATGCCTTTGTGTGAATGGATTATTGATGAAGCTTTTATTCACATGATGTATGTTCAAAATAAAGGGTCATGATGAACATATTCATAGGACTGACTGTGTGGTGAAGAAAGGTCAATATGATTATTTGTAGCAGTGTCTATGTTCGAAATAGCTGGTCATGATTTCATTATTTACTTCAATATCTGTTTTCGAAAAAATATAGTTATGATGTCATTATTCATCGTAACATCAATGTTTAGATGAATGGGTTACACTGACCTCATTTACAGAGATTTCAACTTTGGAAGGGAAAGTCGAATATGTCATTATTGGTAGTAGGTATATAATGTCCACATTCACAAAAATAACTGCTTTATCGAAGGATTTATGATGTGATTATTGAAAGTTATGTGTTCTTTCGGAGGAACAATTTATGAATTCTATATTCACAATAATTGTCTTGATCTAAATAAAGAATTATAATTCTATTTATCATTGTGAGTAACTTTCAAATAAAGGATTATAATCTTTTTATTGAGATTAGTGATTATGTCACAGTAATATGTATGTTCGAAAATAAGATTCATGATTTCGGTTGCATAATGTCTAAGTTCGAAGGCATGGTTAACGTTGCATTTATTCAAAAGAGTGATTAGCTTTTGCAGAATATTTATGATGACATTATTATTGAACGTAATATCTATGTTCGAAAGAAAAGGTTGTCATTATTAAGTATAATGTCTATGTCAAAATAAATTATGATGGAGCTTTTATTTACAAAAATTTGTATGCTTTAAAAAATTGTCTTAATGTATTTATCCATATAACTCTGTCAAGAAAGAGAAATAATTTTATTATTTACAGTAATGATTATGTTCTAAAAATGTTAGGCTTTTAGGATTTCCAATGTTAGAAAGTAAGGTTCATTTCTACATTATCGAATTATCTATGTTTAAGTGAGGTATTTTTGAATGCTGTTATTCATCATTATATCGATGTTTGAATGAGTGGATTTTCCAATCATTATTCAGTTTCTATATACAGTTCATCAAGTAGATACTACCGTAATATTTGTGCGCAAAACAAACAATATTAATGCTATTATTTGCAGGAGTAATTCAACTTTGAAGACAGGTTTATGGTAACAAGAAAGGTTAATATTGTCTCTATTTATAGGAATGCCAATGTTGGATTGAATGATTTCTGATATGAATATTTACAGCGATATCAATGTGCAGTTGTAAAATTAAATAAGTTGGTATCTTAAGTTGTGCTTGAAAGAAAAATCATAAACTTATATATTGGAATATCTATGTTAGAAAAAAACATTCACTAATCTTATTGTTCACAGTAAAGTTAATGCTCAAAATAAATAGTTCTGATATCATTAGTTACCGTAATATGTATGTTACGAAAGCTTATGCCATTCTTAAGAGCAATATCTATTTTCGAATAAAATAGTTAATGAAATTCTAGGCCACGTGACTTTCTTTATATGTTAAAATGGCCACAATGAACTAATTCATAAGACTGACTGCCTAAGTCGTAAAAAAGCCAGCCAGTTATTTCATTATTTACAGAAATGCCTATGCTCTAAATAAATGATTATGACGTCATTATTCACATAAATTCCAATTTTTAAAAGATATATCTGGCCATTATTCACAGAAAAGAAAATTCTATGAAGAAACATTATTAAACTAATATCTTTGTTTGAAATAAAGAGAACGATTTCTTTATTCAGAGTATTAATAATGTTGGAAGAAAAAGATTATTCATGTTAGTACAAAGAATTAGTTATGCCACTGTTCTCAGGGAGATCTATTTTGGAATTTAAAGTTTACCATGTTCTTATTCACAGGTTTATGTACGAAAGATCCATGATTCTATTATTTACAGTATAATATTTGTGAGAAATAAAAGTTTATTAATTTATTTTTCGTTCCAAAGAAAAGATTGCAATTTACTTTTGTGGAGTAATGTTACTTTTCGAAAACAAGATTTATGACGTGATATTTATGTTTGAATGAGTATCTTGATATCAGTATTCAGAGTAATGTCAATGTTCTTAAAATAAGATTTACCAGGTACTTATCTGTTGTAATATCCATGTGCGAAATAAAGGATTATAATGGATAATATTCAGAGTAATGTCTTGTTTCAAAAAGAAAACATGATTTTATTATTCGGAATAATGTTTAAAGAAATATTTATTCATGGGAATTTCTATATTTAAAAGAAAGGGTGATGATAATTTAATTATAGGAATGTCTAGTTGGAAAAAATGTTGATAATACCATTATTCTCAGTAATGTTTATAGTGAAAACAATGAATTACGATGTTAATATATTCTATAATATAAATGTTCGAAAGAAAGGTTCCTGTTGCTATTTTACCATACTACTTATGTTTAAAATGATTGTTTATGATGTAATTATTCACTGTAATGTTGGAGGTAATGGATTATGATATAATTTCTGCAGGAATGACTATGACAAAAGTTAAGGTTAATAATGCTCTTCTTGATTGTAAATGAAGAAAAGACGTTTATAATGTTACTATTAACCGTAAAGTCAATACATTGGAACGAATAGTTTATAGTAACATAATTCACTGCTGTTTCCATCTTTGAACTAAATAATTATAATGCTATTATTCATCGTTAAGACAATGTGAAAAAGAAAAGGCTATAAAGCACTGTTAGAAAAGCAATAATAAAAGAAAAGACTAATAATGCTATTATTTATTTTAAAATCTGAGTTAGAAGGAAAAGTTTATAATTCTTTTATTTATCTAAAATTCCATCTTGGAAAGAAAGTCATATAAATGTTTTTATTCACTGCAAATCGATGTTAGGAAAAAGGTTTTTTTATGATGTAATATTTACAGCAGTGTTCATGATAGGAAAGGTGTTTATAGTGTTATTATTTACCTTTAAGTCTGTCAGAATACAGATTTATGCTATACTAAATTCTCATTCTTTAATTTTTACTCCATCTTTAAAAAACGTTAGTTTTCACTTACTATTATATCTTAAAATCTAGATTTATTTTTATTTAAACTTTAAATATTTTTTTAAGAAAGTAAATCCTCTTTTTATTCTTTCGTTTAGATTGCATATGCACCACTGACTCTCATTTCAATGCATTAATTTATTTCCATTATAATAAGTTGAATGTGAAGAATGTGTGAACCAGTAACTACGACTGGAGTAGTAAAAATCTATCATTTTAGTCCAAAAACATTAATTAATTAAAATTAATTGCATGATTATTCCCAGAATTCCATTCTATCTAAATATATTTATATTTTTATCAAATTATCTACATATGTTTTGCTAACCCCATCATTAAAATCAACGTAATGATTATCAATATTTATAATTCTGTGATGATATAAATTTAAATTTCTAACTATTAAACTGGAACCATTTTGTTTTAAAAAGTTTTTTGTGTTTAAATTAGATGATATTAATGAATTAACTGCCTGACCGAAACTAAACTTATTTACACTCATTTAATACTTTAAATTAATAGATATTCTAGTGATTTTGATGTCCGCTTTAGCTGATTATCTAAAAAGTTCAGCCATTTCCTTAAACAATTTGTTTGTTTTTTTTACTTTTTCGCTTTCATTAAATCATCATAATCTTGAATCATTTTTCTAAAACTGATCTTGGTTTTATTTTATTAATTTCATTAGGAATAATAATACGATTTTCTATCCACATTACACGACTGTCTGCGTTATGTGAAGGTTTAATTTTACCTATAACCAATAATTAATTTCATAGAATTAAAATAAGACTTCGAAAAATGTTATCTACTTCAGAACTTTTAGTTTCTTTTATACTTTTAGCAGATTCAGTGAAAATGTTAAACATATCTGACCACAAATGATATTGCTTATAGTTTGAATTTCAGATGGATGTGTTAAATATATTTCTGTCTGCAAAACTGTGTACCAAACCAAAAATTTCAAATATATTTTTAAAAATTAGAGAAACACCAGAAGCATTAAAATAATAAATATTTGAATTAACTGTATTCAAAACAAGGCCAGAATGAACCATGTTTTTTTTTCCCAAATAAATCTAAATCTAAAACACTAAATTTTATTTTGTTATTAGGAATAGTATTTTTCAAAAAAATGTTTTTGCCATATTTATTTATATCAAAAATTTCCATTTAAAATATAAAATGTTTAAAATAAAAGCTTATGTCAATAAATGTAAAGAGCATAAAACATTTTGTAAATTCTTTTAACAAACCGATTAAACTTTTGTTTTATACTAGTTCAACATGTAAAACTCTAGACGACAAACAACAGTTGCATATCAAAACAGTAAATAAAAGTTATATCAACATATGAAAGAATTAGGAAGAGATAATTTTATTATGGAATTACTAGCGGTAGATACTAGAAGAAAATTTCAAAAATTAGGAGAACATTTAAATGCAATCTCTCTCTTAACACATTTATAATATTTATTGCTATAATAAAAATTAAAGATAGATAAATTGCTTATGATAAAGATTTATGAGATGATTATTATGAATTTAATAAAGATATAATATTGGTTAAAATAAGAAACAGAAAGATAAAACATTGATTCATTAAAAATATATAATAAATTTACTACATTTAAATTTTATAAAATAAAGTTGAAGAAAAAACAACAGAAAGGTTTTATATATAATATATTAGAAATAAAATAGCTCCAATGTAGCATGTGAATACAGATTTACATTTAAAAAAGAAAAGCAGATCATATCACTTTACAACCAATAAACATAAAGTTTCTTTACAACAAAACTGACAGAATGAGGACATTTTAAATGGCGAATTATATCCAAGTATTAAACCTTCATCAACAAATCTAGATTTTTCTCCCCTTACTTATAAGTATTATTTAGTAAATATTTGTCATTTTCGTTTACTTTATATTCCTATCTGTATGATAAACTACAGCAACATACACAACTTTTATCCCTTTTATAGATATAAAAAACTGCTCTAAACAAGATAAAAACCTTCTGCCTGCCACGTGTCGTCTACTAGCGCGAGCTTTTCCACTGAAAATATTCGTAGCAATTGCACCTAAAAATGATAAAATAATTTTTTCAGTATTTAATTGAATTAGTAAATCTCAAAGAAATTCACCAACTTTTCTTTGCCGTTAGAAACGCTTGGCAGCTACATAAAAATCCAATAAATCGATGCAAGTATTTTTGTTGGATTGATGCCAAAGATTTTGGAGGATGTTCAAATTTGATTAAGACCACCAGTACCAGAAATGGTTTAGAAAGTAAACTTCCCGAAACATTTCCAATAACAAAAAGTAATAACACCCATGTTTCCTGATGTTTTGTTTTTGACATGCTAATTTTAAAGTAAAAACATTTATCCTTTTCAACTCAGTTTTTGGTCTCACTATAACAAGAATAGTAAAATTGCCATTTAAATGACTCATTAAATCTCATGACTCTCGCACGTTTTCCTATAAATGTTTGCTTTTGGTATTCACTTCGCGAAAACGAATGAGAAATGTATCTATTTTATTTTTTCAGAAAAATATTTAAAAAACAACCTTAAAGTTATTACTTTCTGATTGTACATTTATAATTCTATCAAACAAAAGCTTGAGTCTCTGCGAGACAATTTCGGTTAGAAGTAACTTTAAGCATTATATAACCAAAGTTATTTTAGTCGTTGATTGCCTAAAGAAATATTGAGTTGCCTAACTTCAAAAAGTGTAACTTGATTACCGGAAACTATACCATTTCTTTAAAAAAGACATGCCTACAGGCTACCATTTCTTTTAAAATTATACTAAATTGATTTTTCTAAAATCTAGATTCAAATCAAGTGCGGTATATCCATGACTATTTTAAACATAATTGTTGATAATTGAACAGTTATTAAATATTTAAGGATTTGTTTCTTGGTTATTATTTTTAGCTGTCTGAAATCCTAACACAATATATAGGCTTTTCTGTTTATGTTACAATAGTCAATTTCCAATAAAAATTAGTACTTTATGTAACTGAAATCGAATCAATTTATCTATCAGCAGAATTAATATTACAAGTTAATATACATTTGATATTCAGGTTGGTGTATAATTTGTGATAATTTTAAAATTATGGATCTAATAACTTAAGCATTTATATTTATAAAAATTAAACGCTTCAGCTATAACCGCTTATTTATCTTCATTTAATTTAATGTGATTAGTTTCACGGTCACTTCCTTCTGTAAACTCCAGGCTATCAGAAAGATCACACACACACACACGCACTCTCTCTCTCTCTCTCTCTCTCTCTTCTCTCTCTCTCTCTCTCTGTAATAACGTCATCTCTCTCTATGTACTGACGTCATCTCTCTCTCTCTCTCTCTCTCTCTCTCTCTCTCTCTCTCTCTCTCTCTCTCTCTCTCTCTCTCTCTCTCTCTCAACAATACATCAATAACTTTCCTAACTGCGGAATCACCAAAGCTGCCCATGGAATCGTCAATAAAATCAAATGAACTGAAAGCGGAATCTGGAGACTTTCAAGAAAAAGGAATCAGCTGAAAATACAGTCTCTCGTGATTCTGAATTTAGACTTATTTATATATTTTAGAAAATGGCTAAAATTTATTGTCTAAAATGTAAAACCAAAATTAATTTTAAAATTAGCAACAACTTATTAGTTAAAACAACTGACTACTGCTAAGAGAAGCGTGTATAATTTGTAGAAAATAAAAAGGTTTTGGCTCAATATTAAAATGTGTTTCGGAGTTGATATATAATCATCTTTAGAAAAAATTTTCATGCTTTCCTTAGACTAAGTATCTTGCTAAAAACATTTATTTAAATATAACTACTGCGGTTCGCGAAACACGATTATATTTATGATTAAATCTACATATTTACCAAAACATGGTGAAAAACCTATTAATAAAGTTAATCAGTCAAGCTATGAAAATGATGTAGGACATAAAGACGATGATTATGCAGGCAGCTTTGCTGGTATTAAAAGAAGTTGAAAAGCGGATTTAGATTTAATTCATGATCTTAATAATATTTTAAAATCCTAGCTTAAAGAAACTAGATAGTGGTTCAAACTGTAATGAAGTGTTAAATAGCTGTTGGAGATTCCATTGGATATGTTATGGTTCAAATAAAAAGTTAAACCAAAAACAAAATAAATTTGAAGACACCTGTTTTGTGCCAGTCGAAGAGTTTCACAAATATGTTAGGAAAAATCATCTCAATAGGCTGGTATTTCTTCATCCAGTAAATGATATCTAGTCAGTGGATTTAGTTAATCTGCAAAGTTTATCTAAATAAAATAAAGGCTGTATAATAGTGTAATAGATGTATGTTCTCAGTACGGATGGAGAGTTCGTTTAAAATAAAACTAGAAAACCTTTAAAATAAATACTTATATATTTTTTAAACAGTATAGTATAAAACCAAGTAAATGATGGAGCGATATGGAAGTGATTTTGTTAGACAACTTTTTAAAAATCTCTTTATAAAGATCAGAAGTTTATCATACATATAATGAAGGTAAAATAGTTTCAGTTGAAAGATTTAATTAAAACATATAATATGTGGAAAATGTTTACAGAAATAATAATATTATTTGGATAAGAATTTTAAATACAGTAATGAATGAACAAAACACCTAAAATAGATCGATTGAAATTTCACCAAAAGAAGCACGTGAAAAAATAATCAAACCAAAAAATCAAAAATCATTGATTTAAAGTTAATAATTTAGTGCGAATATATAGTCATAAAACATTATGAGAAGGAAAATATTACAAATTATATTAATGAAATATTTAAAATTATAAAGATTAATAACACTGTTTCTTGGACATAAATTAGAAGCATTAGATAAAGAAACAAGTTAGTGTTAATAAAATAGTAAGATATCAGATTTAAAAAATATATTATTAAACTTTCTTAATGTTTGCATGTTGCAGTTTGGAATTTCTTTTTACAGTATTCAAATTTTAAAAACGTTTTTATTTGGATTTCACCAAAATTGTTTGGTTAAAAAAGTAAATTACTTTATATACAACTAAAGAAACATGAATAAAATCTCGGTGATTGGATTTCACGCGTCGGTTTCATGTTGGTCTCAGTTGTAATCAAAATCAGTGATGCAAACAGTCGAATTTACAATACATATTCTCACCCATTTTTCGAATTTGCGTTTTTATTTTGACGGTGTCAAGTGTTTATTTATTTTAACGAAATAGGAAAACAACAGACCAGTGTGAAGTATATGACTGAAAACTGACATCTCGTTACGCTTAACCTAGCGCCATCCCAAGCGTGGTTTCCAGCGAGTAGCGGACCTCGGATTTTTGCATTTTTTTATCAACTAACTTTTTAAATTGTGATTTATGACTTTTAAATTCCACAGCAGCAGAATCTTTTTTTCGTTTAAGATGAGGAGGAGCAGCTTCTCTCTGTTTAATATGCACATATTAACGAGAAATGAATAAAGCAAAGGTCTAATGATTAAAATATAAATATTAAAGAGAAACAGTGCCCAAAAAACCCCTTTAATAAAAAAATATAAGTATATAATATCATTATTTACAATATTGGCATCAACCAAACAAAGGGTTATGATATCATTATTCATAACAATCCTTATGTCTATTACTTTGATTTATTATGTCCTTATTTACAGCAATCTTTATTTTCAAATAAAATGTTTACGACGTGGGTGAAGTTTAAGATCAATGGTAATTTTCAAAAAAAAAAATGTTTACGGTAATATTACTCACAAGAGTGGGTGTTTTTAAAAAGAAAGGTTTACAAAATAATTATTTACATAAATATTTCTCTTTTAAAAAACGGTTTACGATGTAATTATTGAGACCAATGACTGATTATCTAAATTAACGTTGACTATGTCATTATTCACAGCAACGATTATTTTTTTAAAAGGCTTGATGTCATTGGTTAAAATAATAATGTTCAAGACGTCATTATTCCCATTAATACATATATGTTCAAATGAAAAGTTAATTTATATTGTCATTATTCATAATAATGCTTATGTTCGTATTAAGGGTTTATAATGCTATTACTCATATTAATTTTTTATTTTTAAATAAAAGTTTATAATTTCATTATTCATATTAATGGTTATGTTTTTTAAAAAGTTTTAAAATGTTATTTATCCACAGTATTGCTTTTGATGTAAAGAACTATTTAGAGTCTCATTATTCACAGTAATACCTAAGTTTCAAAATAAAATGTAAGGTATAATGTTTTATTGTTCGCATTAATTCATATGTTAAAAAAGACACTTAATTATCGTTTTTGATGGCAATGTTCATGTTGTAAATATAGATTATGTTAAAAGGAAAAGTTTACTACGTCATTTGGTCAGATGAATTGTTTACTGTAGTTGTTATTCTCATATTAATATACATGTCAGTAAAACATTTGCTCTTTTTTCATTTTATTTATTAAACAAGATTTCACGAAAACCCTTCTAAGAAACTTGTAGTTTCTTTTAAAGACTCAAAACAAAATTCTCTTTATTTACTTAATTAAAATTACTAAGTGAGCTTCGACGATCTCCTTTATTTTGATTAAGCTTTCCCACTATTATTACTATTTGCTAAGCCTTCTTTAAATTTACTTCGACATTATTTGATGAAAGAGTGCATATTCCCACGCCCAGCTAACAAAATTTCTGTAGGAATGGCCTCTATTAAGAAATCTCAGACAGTCACCGGTGAGATGAAAACTTTGTAGACTTGCTCACATCACTCCGAAACAAATTTAACACCTTCGAAACTCTATCACATACAGTGAAGTAAAACAACAATGTTTTTTTTTTAAAAATAATATCTATCATAAATTCAACGTCAAGCATTAATTATAAATGCCCTTCATTTATATACAAAGCGAGTTAGCTTCTCCATAACAAACTTTTATTTTAATCGAATTAAGAAATATTAGAAATAATTTTGTTTTAAATTTAAAATAAATATTTGCTACTAGAATTTTTTTTTTGTTTTAATATCTACAAATCTAATCGCAGTATAAAATTGTAGTATGTAGAGGATAAAATATATCGACAAATATATCTAGAACCTTTTCTTTTTAGAGAACCTAAGAACAAGAGTAGGAAAAAATATTTTTAGATCTAAGAAAGTTTCATAATTGTATATTATTACCTGCTGAATTCAAAGAAATTGATACTAATGAGACAGAAGTGAATTCATTCTCCACTAATTATTTATGCGGTTTCTCATAACTTTCGTTTAGAAAATCACATTAACAACTTAGCTTAAAAATAGAAATAATGATCTGTAAATCAACCAAGTGGACACATGAAAAGACTATCAAACTTGTAAAAGTATTTAAATATGCTCTACAAAGTATTGTTACATATAGGTTTATCAGGATTTATTAAAAATAAAAATTCTGTACTAATGATTTAAAATAAGGCTGAACACATTTGTGTGTGTGTGTGTGTGTGTGGTGTGTGTGTGTGTGTGTGTGTGTGCGCGTGCGTCTACATCTAGTTATTAATAAATGTCGCAAATAAAAATTAAATAAATAACGAAATAATAAATCTGAATTAAAGATAAATCGGCAACCACGTCAATACATCTACGATGAAAAATAACACAAACGTTATACTATATGATTACAAATTTAGATAATGTAAGAGAATAAGTAACTCTCTTGCTTAATATAAAGTAGATCGAACTTCTTATATCTAATTTAAATTTATATTGACTAATAGAACGCAAATAAAGCTAAAAAGAAAATATTAATATGCTCTGATTGTTTTTTTTAATTATAAAGGTAAGAACTTATAAAACAAAGTGATCATTATTAAAAATTTACGTTTTACCTCGATTTCCTAAAACGCATAATAATACATTTCAATTAAAAAATATTGAAAAAATTTAAAAGCAAAATTTGTAATTTTTTGCAAATTTTGAAAGTGTTTTGCAAGAATATAGAAAGACATAATAAAAGCTCCAAATATTATAATAGGCATATTCCACATTCTGTTTATTATTATGTATCTGATTATGAAAAATCCATACCTGTTCTCTTTAAAGCTAAAAACAAAGAAGTATATTATTGCTGAAATATGTATAAATATATTTTAAAAATAAAAACATATTTATTCAATCTTCCTAATTTCAAAAGATACGATTTATACAAGTGAAGATTATAGCTGTGAAAAATCTTTTTTTGTCGGAATAAAAATAATTTAAAGGCCTTGCGCAGTATAAGTGTAATTCAAACTTTAGATACCTCATTGGCATACCTAATAATTATATAATCACGATGTGCATGATTTCTTTATAGATCTGGCTAATGAAGTCTGTATTTCTATTATACTACATACATTTGAAAGGTATATATTTTATTTTTATTTAAAGGACCTGTCGATAGAGGTAACTATTGATAAAGTAATAACCAAATGTCTAGTAATCATATTTTAAAATTATTCAGATCTATGGTAATGATTTTAGATAAGTTAGAGTCCAATATCATACCAAACCATTTATGCCAACAACTGATAAAACCTTTAGTATAAAAGGTGTCTTTCCATACTTTTTATTGAGCATAATGTAGCAATTAGTAAATTACCAAAATATTTTAATAATTAATTATATAAAAGTAGCTTCTTAGTCTCATACCTGAAGTTTTATAAAGAATTAAGTTAAAAGCACAACATGTAAACGGACAGAATAATATATATATATATATATATATCTTAAATCTGTCTTGTATGGTAATGTATAGAGAAGCTTTATCTAACAACTATGTAAATATATCTATAAATGATATAAAACTCTTGGGGGATCTAATATAGACATATTGGTAGAAAAAGTATGAAATTTCATAAAGATTCTTTAAATTAAACAAGTGTAGAGTTTTAACTATAAAATATAAAAAAAAACTAAATGTAAATAATGTCTACAGTTTGAAAGTATGTCAGTTACTCTCAAGAATGGATTTAAGTTGGCAGAATTTAGAGTATTAGGAAAACAGATAAGGATTAAACCTGATTCACCAAAGGGTACAAAGAATACCCCAAATATTTACATAACAATTCTAATGACTGTCCACTATCAGTAGAGAAACAGCCCGAAAACCTCAGCAAAAAATGATGATATAATAAACTTGATTGTAAACCTACTATTTAAGTTGCTAAATACCTTTTATAGTAAAATTAATTTTGTACATTATAGAAATTTTCGGCTTTGTCTTTAGGTATGAAAATAACAAAATTACATATTCTATTACTTTTAATAAATTTGCTTGGTTAAACCCCTATACTGAGTTAATTACAGATATGAGAATTAAGTCTTCAAATAATTTTGATAAATCTCCTAATTTAATGAATAATTCTGTTTATAGTAAAGCAGTAGAAACTTTTAAGAATTTGCGCAACCCAAAGAAACTTAAAAATTACATGTTAATAAAATTACCCAATTTTACACGAGATATTATCATTGAAAACCTAGTATTCCTACATATAAAAATAAAGTTAATAACTTTGAGAAATTTATTTAATTAGAAATTCATATTTTAAATGATTAAAAATAATCAATATATGGTTTATACTTTAATTCAATGAAATCAAAATACAAATTTCTGTCGTTTAAACAGAGGACACATACAGGGGTAAAAGAAAATATTTACCACACTTCTGTTCAGTCAGTTCGCAAAGTAATGAAAAAATTTGTGGACTCATATCTAAAATGTATGCAGTAAATCTTGAAACAAAAAAAAATATTTTAAAGAAATAAAAGAATCTGTAATTAAAAAGAATTAGAACTACACGAATAGATACATTATATAATGAAAACAAATAAAATATGAATTTAATTAAAATATATATTTGTGCAATTAATCTTATAAGGTAACATCATCATCTTTTGATGATCATGCTTTTTTGGTAAATCTTTCTGATAAAATGATCCTAATATTTCATCTCCATATAATGCTTATGATGTATGGAATTGTTGGATTCATCTGTTCCATTATCAATATCTTCAATCGCTCCACCTTTAAAATCCGACAGCAGTTCTTCTAAAAGCGAAGTAGATGCAGATGCTGTAGATTATTTAGCTTTTAAGAATGAAAAATATGTATTTGCCATACAAATATTCAATTAGATTATTTACCATGAAAGTTATTCTTAATATACATAATACTGACGATGATTATAAAATCAACCGCTTTCTTAGTTTATGGGAAATGTTAATTAACTACAACAACATTTAGGAAAATAACATTCTAACCGAAAAAATATTCAAAATGATGTTGAAATTTTAATATACAATTTAGCTATTTATCAAAACAGTGATGTTATACAAAATAAATCACGTTCAAGTAAATATTATCAGCGGATGCTATTATTCACCGTATTCAAAAAATGTCTATATTATTAAGAAAAATTTATAATGTTTATTATTCACTGTAATATAATGTCTGCTTTCGAATAAAAATTTAATGTTGCCTTTATTCACAATAATGTCTACATTTTAAAGTCAGGTTTATGATGTTATTATACACACATTTTATCCAATAAAATTTAATTATCTTCTTATTCAAAGGAACACGTGATAAAAAGAGAAATTTTTGATGTTATTATTTACAGCTATGTCATCTTTGCTATTTTTAAATGCAATTTATTTGTGCCCTTATTCACAGGAATGTTATGATGGACATAAACACTTATGATATTATTAATCAAAGTAATTTATGTCTTCTAATTAAAGATTAATGATAATTTCATTCAAAGGAATGCCATTGATACAAATAAAAGTTTAATGTTTTCATTCACAAGATTGATCCTCGAAAGATACTTTAATAGTATCCTTTATTCACTGGATATCAATTTTTGAATGAAAAAGTTAATTATGTCCTTCTTGTCAATGATCTCTGTTAAAAAACCATATATGATGTTATTATTCACAATTATGTCAATATTCGATTTAAAAATTAACGATGGGCTTATACCGAGAAATAATAATATTGAAATAAAGGGTTATGCTGCTATCGTTTATAGTAATGTCGACTTCGAATTAATAGTAAACATTGTACTTATTCATGAAAATATAAAATTTGGAAACAAGAGATAATGAGGATATTATTTATGTTTGAATAAAATTTTAATGATACCATTATTCACAGAAAAATATATATCGTAAAAAAATGTTTCATGAAGTTATTATTTACAGTCATGACTATCTTCGATTAAATAGTTAATAATATGCTTATTTACAGAAAAGTAAATATTAATGACATTATTGTTCAATAAATCTTGTGGTGAAAAGATGATGATGTCCATGTCCACAGAAATGACTATGTTGATGAATGGTTAATGATAATATTTTTCACAGAAATGTAAAACGTCAAATCTACAGTCAATAATGTTTTTACTCTAATGAATTAATTTTTTACATGAAAAACTATTATATAATTCAGAGTAAATATAGTATACAATGAAAAGCTAATGGTAATTTCATTCACAAAAATGTCATTGTTATGAAAAATTATTTTGTTATTATTCACAGTTGATATCAATGTTTAAATAAATAAGTAATAATATTTTTATTCATTGCATTATAATAAAAAATGATAATGGTGTCATTATTCTCTGGAGTATTTATGTTGTAAAAATTGTTATTGATATTATTATTTGTGATGTATATCGTTTAATGAATAATTAATAATTATCTTATTAACAGGAATGTGACTATTTGAATAAAATTGATAATAATGTTATCATTCACAGTGGTGTATAACGTCGGATAAAAGTTTATCGATATCCTTAGTTACCGGAATGTATATGTAAGAAAGAAGTGGTTATGATGTTACCATTCATAGTACAATTTATCTTTGAGTGAAAAAGTTAATAATACCATATTCACAAAAAGTTGATTTTCGATAGACAGTTTTATGATGTTTATGTTAGGAAGAAAACTTTATGTTATTATTCACAATGTCTACCTTACTTATAAATAGGAAATTAATGATGTCCTTATTTACAGAAAGGTCTATGTTCATAATGTCAATCTTCGTATGAAATTTTAAATAAAATATAATATATACTTATCCGGCATGTCAGTTGGAAAGAATGGTTTATAAAGTTAGAATTTACAGAATTGTGTATCTTAGAATGAAAATATAATGATATCCTTAATCACTGGGCTATTCATCTTAGAACAAAATTTAATGATTATTTTTTTTACAGTATTTATACCTTTGAATAACAAAAAATACTCTCCTTATTTTCAGGAATGTCTATGCTGGGTTGAAAGCATATTGATGTTATTATTCACAGAACTGTTTATCTTCGAACAAGATTTATTCGAATGCCTCTGACAGAATGCAGTGTTTATAATCTCATAAATCATAGTAATATCTGTTTTAAACTTAAAAGCTAATAACAACTTTATTTTTTAAAAAATGTCTTTTCAGAAATGCAAGGTTTATGATATTATTTTTTACAGTAATATCTATCTTAGAATACAAATTTAAAGAAATCTTTATGTGCAGAAATGTCTCTGCTAGAAAGAAAAGTTTATAATGTTAATTTTTTCAGTAATATTTGTCATCAAATAAAAAGTATAATATCTCTTTATTAACGAGAACGCCTACGTTGGAATTAATGGTTTATGATGAAATTTGGCCAGAATAATAGTTAGTCAAATAATTATTCACCGTAATGTATTTACTGGATACAAATGTTAATAATGTCCTTATTCACAGCCTTATGTACAGTAACGGACAAAATTCTAAAAACGATGGCAGAACAAACACATAAATTGATATATGTAAAAATAAACATTCCAGCAGTTTCTTGTTTTTCTTTGGATGACATATTCATAAAAATGATCGGTAGTCAATATATTTTGCATACGCCCACTTTCCTTACAGTATGATGGCATTTCATATGACAGAACTTGAAGAACGTAGGCGTCAGCTGTTTTGCTTTTTGTTTTTTTTTTAAATCCAATAGTAAACTAACGCATACCATCTTTACCATTTCTACAATGAGTAAAACACCGAGCTTAAGTTCATCGAACTGGCTCGGATCGTAGACTTGCGACAAAAAAATAGAAACACTCATATTCAGAGATTACTAAAGGGTTGAGTTCATGACAGTGAAAACAAAAAAACAACAGCTCGTTACCTCCCCTGGAAGCTGTAAAAAAAAACAAAAAAAACAAGGACGCGGTTAATCTAAAGCTACGGAAGTAGTAGGCTGCGAAAATATGACGCAGTCCAACCGATCGGAAAATAGGGGCAACGAAGGGCTCTGTTTCGTTTCGCCAAGGAGGGGTGGGGTGGACCCCGGAAATGTAAGCCAGGGTTCCCGGTCTGACGAATAACGATTTCAGAGGTTTGGATCGGATAGTCGGACCTAAGTACGGCTGAGGTTCAGCGGAAATCCGAAGCTCACCAAAACCGCGAGTCCATTACGGCGTGGGGCTGTTTTGTCTCGTGGACTCTACGCCCGAGCGCCTGTCAGACTGTAACCGATGTTCATGGGATGTAAAAAGGGCGAAATATTCGCTACCATTCGTGTTGATTTTTACGTCAGTCGAAAGAGCAAAATATTGCGTTTCTATTAGTGTAATACGCACAGTAATCTCATAAATGGATTTACAAACATTTATGAAGTCAATTTTCACAGGGATAGCACTGGTAGGGAGGAAGAATAACGATGTCCTTCGTCACAGAAACATCTATGGTATAAAAATGGTTTATGGTGTAGTTATCCGTAGTAATACCTTCCACGAACATATTTTTGTGAAGTCATTATTCAAATTAATCGATGCCTATGTTAGAAGGAAAGGCTAATGATGTCCCTATTTTTCAGGAGTGCTTATGTTTGATAGAAGGGTTAATTATTTTCGCTAAGCACTGGAATATCCGCGTCGGATAGGAGGGCGATAAATGCCCGCATTTCCAGCTGTTTCTCTATGTTACCAAAAGAAGAAACTGATTACATTATTCCACAAGAACATCTGTGTTGGAAATAAATACTTATGATGATAATATCTACAGAAATGTGGATGGTCGAAAGAAAAACATTAATTTTTATAGTCGATGGAATAGATACTTTGCAGAGATGATTCTATGATATTGTTATTCACACTATCAATTTACGAACGAAACGTTAAACGCCACGAGTGATGTTCTTATTTATAGGAATGGCTGAGTTTAAATGAACAATTTGTGACGTCATTACCCTTAGTGACGTGGTTCTCAATAGTAACTAAGGCAGAGTGACGCCTTTATTCGCAGGACGTCTCATTGACTAAAAATAGTTAACGATTCCATAATTCACAGTTGTCTTTGCAGGAAAGAGTTAATTAAGTTTTTTTTTTTTCATAGGAATACCAATGTTACAAGGAAATTTTCAATAATGTTATTATTCACAATAATATCTATCTTCGGATGAAAAAGTTAATTATGTCCCTTTTCACAGGAATATCCATGTTGAGAAGATCGATTTATGATATCATTCTTTTTTATTGTTTACCTTCAGATTAAAAGTTATTATTTACAGAAATATCCACGATGGCATGGAAAGTTGATGACGCTATTATTCGCGATATTATCCCTCTTACACTGAAAGGATAATGATGTCTATATTCGCATAAATTTCTGTGATGTAAGGAAAAGTATATGGCGTCATCATTTACAAAGATATCGTTCCATGAATGATACACTGGTGATCTTATTTATAGGAATGTGTGTCTTAGAAAGAAGCTTTCACGATGTTGTTATTTACAGACATTTCTACAGAAAGAAAAGTACTTAATTTCTCAATTTTTCCAACGTGTTTACTTTGTTAAATTTTCTGATTTTATTATTCAAGAGTAATGTCTATCTGCGGCTAAAAATATAATGATACCATTATTCACATATGTTAAAAGCAAATGTTAATAATGTTATTCTACACAAATATTTGAGTAAAAAATTAAAAAAAAAACGGTTTATGACGCTATTCATTAATCAATATCGATCTTCCACTGAAATGTTAATGTTGCCCTTATTCACACGGATATCTATGTTGTCAAAAAAGCTGTATGATGACATCAATCACATCCTTCTCTACATATTGGAATTAGAATTTAAACACGTTCTTATTCGCAGGTATATCTTTGATAAGAAGAAAGGTCTGTCGTGTTATTATTCACAGTAATGTCTGGCTTTGAGTGAGAGTTTACTTGTCCTTGCAAGTAATCTCAGTAGGGTTTATGTCACTAGAACGTGCTGGCGACATAGTGTTTAGTGTTCAGGATACTGGCCGATTACTCGTGCCTTAGGCGGGGGGTGGGTGGGGCAAGGGTTATCGCCCCTTATAATAAAGTTATTTCCGATTTCACTAGCCTAAGGCTCGGCGCAGAGATCGCAAAAATCCAACGCCCGTATACTCCATTTCAGTCAGGGAACCTCTCTGAAACGCACGCGGGTTTGTTAACCAATTAAATGGGATTTTTGCCCACAATATGACGCCGTGGGTGGTTTTATTTCCTGTACCTGTGGGGATGGTTGCGTGTTAAATGTTCGTTCCGGATGAATTCGCTTCATGGATCACACTGATCTTAAGCCATCAGTAAGGAAATACGCACGACTTCAGTTATGCGGTGTCGAACTGCCGGTGTCTACGGCTCCAGTTCAGCTGCTCCTGTCTATGGCGGCGCACACATGGGTCGCGGAGCCTAAAGCCCTCCTCGCGCAGTTTCCTGTGCATGGTTGAGGCTGACGAAAACCTTGTGGCCAGCGGACAGATAAGAAGGGAGTCGCGACCAAATTTAAACTGCTCTTCGGATGACATCTCGAGAAGATACAGCACTGTTTACATTTATCCGTTCGGCCACCCGAGTCTGTGACTGTCTGGCCTCCATCCTCTCAGCAGCTCTCCACCCTGGAGAATCTGGCAAACAACTAGTCCCCGGAAGCTGTCACAAAGCTGAATATTAACCCTTCGTTTGAATGTGGTTTGAAAAGGAATGTCGCTTTCTCTACAACAGAAAAGATCGCGTCTAGTGGGAGGCAACTCAGTATTTTGTATTAACTAGTTAGTTTAGCTAGAAGCTGCTGAAGTGTCGTCTTGGAGACTGTTATTTGTAACAGACAAAACGAAAAATCCAACAGTAACAACTGAACCTAAGTACTGATAACAGAAGCAGTCGGGGTTATCAAACCTGCCATCAGCAACCAGATACAGAAGCACCAAACCGCTGAACAAGAATTGCACAGAAAGCAAGACTCTGAGAGGCGAGTTTATTCGCGTAAATTTAAGGTATTTAAAGGTGACCAACGTTGTGTCAGCTTTAAGAAGTAAACGCAGATATTGCGTGATCTTTCTCTTCTTAATTTACGGTAACTTGTATTTTTTTTTAAAAAAAAAAAGAATTAATGCCACGAAGGGTAAGACTGATAAAAACTTCGATTTAGAGTTTTTGTGGGTGTTCAAATATTACGCGTATTCATTTCCGTCTACAAGGGGGAAAAAAGGATAAAATCACAGAAGTAATAGGTACGAATGGCAACAACGAAGAGGGTGTAATGAGAAGGTAGCAAAGAGAATATAACAGAAAGTGGCAAAAGGCGGTCAGGCATGGCCGATTGTCCAAAGGGAGACGTTTCTCGCTTAACAAAGGAAAAACTCGCTTTGAATAGATTGTCTTTCCTTGTCTCGCTAAAGAGAAGAAACTGTGAGGGTTTTTACCAGGGAAGCGTGAAGATAAGAGCTCTTTAGCCGAGAAGGGAGCAAAGGTAGTCCGGTTCGCTGAAGAGGCTAGAAAAGAGCGCAATCACGCGGGTTTTAAGGTCAGAACCCGTCGTCATAGCCCCCAGATGACCAATCGGGTCGCTGCCTGCACTGAGTCTTTCCCCTCCGCAAAAAACACAAATGGTGCCAATACCTGACCTTCAAAAACCGCCATGTCTCTGATGCCGGCCCCTGGACGATCAACTGAATGTGAAAGAAAATCTATCGCCAGATGTCAAGAAAACCCTTTATGTTTACAGACATTATAATTAAGCAGAAGAGTTTTCGATAGATTATTTATTTCGACGGTTACCAATTCCGCGTTTTAAAAGCCTTAGAATATTTAGTTTGGACGGAGTTTCTCCGCCCACGGGAAGCAGATTTATCAAAATTAAATTACGAAGTTTCTGAAAAAAGAAGAATTTTTTTTTTAAAACAAAAGAACAAAAAAACAACTAAAACATGGAAAGCAATCTACGCGTCTGTTAGCTTTTCTAGGGATCAAATAGCGAAGACTATTTAGCCGTCTTTGGAGAGAGGGCTGTTGATGTAGCGATTACTCTGTCCAGTTAATTTTGAGAGCCAAGAGCGCGCGCATTGCGATGGGACTCAGGACCCTTTCTGTGAGCTGATGCCGATACAGATATTCGGAGATGTGTCCCTAGTTTTTTTGTTTTTTTTTTTAAAAAAAAAAGTTTACCTAATTAAGAATAATTTGTTAGTCAGAAGTTAATCCCCAATAAACGAACGACAGTAGGCTAAACTAGGCAGATAAATCCTCTTTCGTCTTAACGAAGATTAACGATAATCGGTCCAGAAAATCCGTCTTTGAACGTTTTCCAAAGTGTCAACGTTCCCTACGAGTGCGGGGCCCCTCCACTGAGCCGATTATCCCAAACAGGGCGCTACTAAGGACTCACGTAGTGGAATAAAAATATTATAAAATTTTACTAATCTACTCAGAATCTGGTCGGGGCAGGCGTTGTTAGTAGCTAAGCTACTGGACTTCCGGTGTTGAGGGGGCCGATTTCCGGTCAGGTCATCCCTGGCAAGGATTCTTCTCGCGCGTCCTCATCGGCCGGTGGTGTAGAAAGACGGAAGCTCTGGTGGGGACTTAAGTGCCGGCTGGGCCGCCCCGCCGCACCCCCCACCGGCGTCGGGCAGGCAGCGCTTCCTAGCGGACAATCGCTGCACTAATCTTCTTCATCAAGGTTGTCTCCTCTCTAGACAGCGGTGTACGGCGCAACAACAACCAGTGAATATTGCAGATTTCCGTCTGGTATCAGCGACTCCATCAATGGCGATTCGCAATAAACTCAAAAGCTAACAAATAAAATTCTAAGTTTCGATGCTTTGCACTATCCCGACCCGTAACCTTGTCTCCATAGTGATGCAAACTGTGACGTCATGCGAATTATTATTTTTTTTTTTTATCTTAATAGAAGGTCGGGCATTTTACTGAAAAGCAAATTAAAGAAATAAAAACGTCTATTCATTGATTATTGGATGGAGATCCCACGCTTATAATTTCAGGTGTGTGTGTGTGTGTGTGTGTGTGTGTGGGCGTGTGTGGGCGTGTCTATATGTGTGTGGGCGTGTGTGGTCGTGTCTATATGTGGGTGAGAGTGATGGATGGGTGTGGCTGGGTGTTGTTGAGTATTTTTTTTCAACTGGAAATCCAGAAAGATGAATACTTTGAATACAGCAATTTGTTTTCCAGATTATTAAGCTGAAAAAAGAGGTCCTAGAAAGTTTCTCTGGGGATCAGCGTCTTCAGACGAAGGACAGAGCCGGTCTGTACCTCGCCGCCGAGTTTCTATAGGAACCAGTGCCAACGACTGCCATGGCTGTTATCTTTAAAATTACCGTGCGATTCGGCAATTCCGAACGCTTTCCGACTTTTAGAGAAACCCACCATGCTCTACCGGTCCCAGTCCTCTCTGTTCCGCTCCCAGGGGTGACTACTCGCAGCCGATAAATATTCGATAAACATAATGGCGGAAAACTAATGGCGCTTATGTCAAGACCAGGGTTTGCAGTTCCAACCCGTAAGAGTAAAACTCAACTCGCCATCGATATTTAGTCTATTAATGCAATTTCGCGGCGCGAGAAGCGAATGACATTATCACTGAATTCGCTAATTAAAGTCCAGTGAAAGATGGGCTTCCAATAAGGTACATTAATAAAATTGTTTGGACGCCATCAATGAATTATGTAAACAGAATGTCGATTTGCAGATATTTCGTGTACCAGATACAAAAGGAAGCAAATGAAACTAAACGATGAAGGAAATAGCTTCCGTGTATCTTCTGCGCCGACAGATATTCTGAAAAAAATCTGGCGATCGAAAGTAATCTTTCTGACGTCACACTTTGTTTACTATACCAATGATAATGGTAACAAAAGAAACAAGACTGCAGCATAATGTCTATAATATAAGTCTATTGTCAATATTGGTATTAATAATTTTATACAGTTTCTCCAACTGCTCAAACTAACCTGATCTATTCGTTAATTTTGATTCTGTCGAAGCCATAATGGCTTCTTGTCTTCTTGTATTAACTAAGTTAAGATAAAGTTTGAAAAAAAAATAAGTTTCTTTTTCAATTAAGCAATATTTGCGAATGGCGGATGTAAGTAGTATGTTTGGCATATTTGAGGCTACTTATGTGGATTTCCCGCTCCCTGGTGGATAAAGTAATTTTAGTAAATACGCTGAAAAAAGACAGCCTTTGCAGTTGTATTGTTTTGAACTGTAATATATTCTAAACACCCGGTGCATTATAATTCGAAATATCCAACTTTACGAAAAAATAACTACGAGAGGTAAAGGTATGGTTCGAAATTAACCCTTTTTTTTGGAACAGCCTCAATAAGAAATAAATGCTGAAAATGCAAAAATAAAGTTGTCATTTTTTTTTTTTTTAGAGAAAGTAATCGCACCTGATGACACTAAAGACTCCACTTTTGGGACTGTCAGACAAACACTTTAAAACGAATGGATTCGATGAAGGTACTCAGTGAGATGATCAATATTATAGAGAGCAGATTTTGATTTTTTTTAAAAAATTACTAAATAAGGAAACGATATCGGTTGGTATGATTAATCAGGAGAATAATTCTGAAAGGCGAAAGTAGAAAAAAAATTGGAACGAATTTTTTTCTTTCTCAATCACTATCATCATTAATAAAATAAGAGGCCAAAGGTCGTCTGGTTGTTATGGAGCAAATGACTCCGATTCTCAGTTTTCTTCAAAACATTCAACAAGGTACTAGAGTTCGCTTCCGTGTTATTTGGCGACGGCAAAGATATCATCGCCGTGAACTTTGTAAGACACTAGCTCAGAAAAAATACGTAATGGAGTTCCGTACGAGGAGCCATTAATTTCTTACTGTGGAAAAAAAGAAGCTTTCTCGAACTATATCAGATCTTAGAGAGAGAGACAAAGAAAAAAAAACCTCTTTCGGAAAGTGTTTAACGAATATTCTGAGTATATAGCCAGGAAAATATATTTTAACGAATAGACTGTGGACTCAGTAGGAAAAGATGTCGATTGTTTCTTCACGTGCATTGTCGAATTTGT
Organism: Nautilus pompilius; assembly: GCA_018389105.1. Taxonomy (NCBI): domain Eukaryota; kingdom Metazoa; phylum Mollusca; class Cephalopoda; order Nautilida; family Nautilidae; genus Nautilus; species Nautilus pompilius. The sequence goes on from JACATO010002446.1 coordinate 2,036,693, forward strand.
AAAAAGCTGTAGTGATGAGGACACTGAGTTTGTCAGGGAGATAAGCAAGAAGTGGTGTTGTATCTTTTGTCGGCGGAAATACGTATGTCAATACCGTTTAGAATCCGCTGATGTTTGTCCTGATGATAAAGAGAAATGTTTGCATGTTTGTCGGTGGTGTACAAGCTCTTTTGTTAGGGAGACGTACTCTTCGCGTGCCATCCATTTTTTATTCGATAGACTGCAAAGTTTTGTTGTCATGTTTTAAAAGCAAATTGGAACTCTTTTGCTAGCAGACTCTATCCTGGTTTATAAAATGCGCTACTTACCCGATTTTTCCATACAAAAAAAAGAGGATGAGTTCTGATTCTGCTGAAACTTGTAGAATTTCTACTCGCAGAAATATTTTTTGCTGACCACGGAGTAAATTTTAAATTCGCGCTGCAGAACAGAACCCGTCCTAGTCTTCGGGTGAGCAGAAGCTGACTTTGTCCCCTTTTTCTTACTCGATGGATGGTAATACATTAAATTTTACAGTGGGAAACTGGTGCCAGAATCTTTAAAAAGAGGTAGACATGGCTACTAAATTATAGTTTTATGTATATCTGATTTTTATGAAAGAGAAAAGATGGAGAACGAAAGGAGGTGGCGGGGAGGAGAGGAAAACGTTTGAGCAAACAGCCGGCTTAAAGCTTGAACTCTGATGGTGTAATGATTTATGTTTTAACAAAATAATTAAACTTTAAGCCGCTTCACTCTCCCTCCTTTTTTTTTGTCGACTTTCCTCGGCTGAAGGGAGCGAAATTCTCCCCGACCGATGGCCCCTTTAGGCCAGTTCCCGATATTTTATTTAGAAACCATTTAAAACAATAAAACTTCGAATATCGGCATTTTTGCTATGGCAGCATTTCCCCCCTAAAACGCTATCTTTCAGGATAGCTGGAGGAAGTTCGGGAAAGTAGCCCTAACCATACGTGTCGTACTACTCACGTCTCGTTGTTGCGGCCGGCGAATGCGGCGCGCATTCGAAAGGCAAAAAAACACACACACACACAAAACACAACCGCTTTGTTAAATTTTGTGGCTGAAGTGTAGAATCCCTCTGTCTGGCACGTGCTTTTAAATTCCCGTCCGAGCCAAAAGTAAACAGCAGGAGAGCCGACTGGTCCTTTATTGCTGTGAATGGACATTAGACCGGAAGGGGAAAAGGTAAAAAAAAAACAACAACATATATTCAATTATAAACATTTTTTTTAAATTAACGGTATATATTTTTCTATTTGTAGTGTTTACTTTCTCAGGCCCCATACTGCCACTGGCGACGACCTGATCTGCGAAGTTTAAAGGTGAATTACTGGGTCAAGAAAGTGCGTTTAAATTCCGCCTTTATGTGAACAGACATTTCCATCTGTGGACTTCGGAGACCTTTGCAGGGAAAGCGCCTCGCTTGAACTCTTCCGGTTCGAAGCGAGGAATGAAGAAGCCGCAGTACCCAGGAGAAAACTCGCGCAGAACGAGCCGGTAGAGAAGAACGAAAGGAATTTTTTTATTAGACTACGGGAGGAGGTGTGACAAAGTGAATACTGCTGGAAGGCGAGTCTCGGAATACCTGAAACCATTAAAGACGCAGGGAGGGCTGCCACCGTAACGGTAGCTTCACCGGACTCGTACCAAAGCTTGATAAAAGAGTGTTTTTGATTGGTTTGCCGCTAAAACAAGGTGACGAGGAAAATTAGCAAGGAAACGGTTAACGACCATAGTATCCTGTCTAAGTATCAGTAATTATTCGGCTTATTTCGAAGGCGTAAGATTAAGAAAAAATTGAATAAATCTCTGCTGAACCCGTTAATAAGTAGATAATCTGCGCCGTTTCTTTACCTTTACGCGATACTCTCATTAATTACCCAAAATCTTCATTTTCTCTGTCTGCTACCGAAATGCACTGTTGTACACATCTGATATTCCGGCTAATAATTATCCCTAGAACCCTGCCCATACAATAAAGATTAGTATTTTCTTTATTAGCTGTTTGTAAAACGTTATACTTTGATCGCTAAATTCCATTTTCTCTTAACTAGCGAATCTAATGAACAATGCATTGCTCACCTAACGGTAATGCTATACTTTTCAGTGTCCACACTGGCGTATATTTTAGTAGCAACTGATAAAAAATTTGGCTTTATCAATCTAATTTGCATAAATCAAATAAAGAAAAGATAGTAAGATCAGAACCGATCCCTGCGGCAGCCCCCTGAAGACTTTTGACATAACCGACTTAATCCGGTTAATACTAAAGCATCCTATTTACCAACGAGTTCACGATCTAAGGTAGAATCTTACCTCGCTTCCATAATTTCTTTTCATTAGCGTTTTTACGTGGAAATTGATAAAAAAAGGATAAGTAAAATCTACATAAGTCTATCAGGATGATGGAAGAGTTTTCAGAATAGTATTTTCTAATTTACATGATTGGGAAAACTGTCTTTATAAGGTATTATGAATTCCCTACTCGCTAGTGAGCTTGGACTAACTACCAGGATCATTGTCGCTGCCTCGCGGGCAACATTCGCAGCTGCTCCACTAAGAGATGGGCTAAGCAGAACATCTATTCAATATTTACAATGGCCAACATCTGCAGTCTTGTCGGATACGGTGACTGTCGTAATTGAGCTTTCCTCTCTAAAACAGCCCTTTTAAAGAAACGGTTTCCCTTTATCTTAAAATTCCGACTAAGTTCCTTTCCAACTCGAATCAGCGTGTAAATTAAAAAAGATTTCCAATCAGGCTTAATATTAATGCTAACCCTTTTTGTTTGAGTTAATTCTGCTTTAATCTCTTCAGTTTAATTGTTTTAAAATAACCTGACGCGACGTCCGATCATCTCAGCGTCAGTATTTGTAGCCGTTCAATACATCTTTCTCGTCTCTGTCTCAGACGTCTTATGAATTCGCCAGCTAAATCAATTTGACTTTCTGTTTTTATTTTTTTATTTACTGAATAATCGATTTCGGAATACACGCGGGGCACCCGTTCGATTATCACAGGTTAAAAAGAACTCCCGCTGTCCATTAACAGCTCCTTCTCGAAAAACTCCCGCCCGGGCTTTCAAGGGTTAAGGACATCGGTGAGAGTTAGAAGAAGAGTGCGACATGTAGCTTGAACCGTGGTGGCCAAGCACGTTACCTAGGTTACGGTTTCGGGTGCCGGCTTTCTACTATAAGTATCCGGAAAAAAAAACCTGTCGTGTTTCTTCATTTTTGGATGTGGAAGGAAAAAAACCCAACGCTGGTGAATAGACTACGGCAGGCAGGTAACGGGAAGAGCGGGATTCGACCTCCGGGCCGCAAACCGTCGCCCCAGCCGCCTCGAGACGCAGTCAAGCTCTGAGACGGGTCCCAGTAAAATGAGAATTCCGGCAAACAGGGGACCTTTGTCTTCATTTCAACTCCCGTCTCCCATTCCAATATCGTTTTTTTTTGGCTGCTTCAAAGGCAGCGCTGCCGGATGTACTTTCTGCCTCCTGTCAGGACGAACCTCTACAGCTTCATACCGACATTGTTCGCCTCGTTGTCCTTCTGGCCATCATCAGGTCGCGTCGCTCGGTCAGCCTTCAGCTGAACACAATTCTTCCATCCCTCGCCCCACTATCCGAGCAGATATTTCTTAAACAAGCTCCGTTAGCTTTCGGAATATGATTAAAAACAAAATGCCGAAGACACGGGGGAGTAGGTGTAAAATGACGTTTTTCTTTTTCAGCCAATCAAATATCTCGTTTCGGCTTATTTCGCTTTTGCGTCTAAGCGCTTCTTCCATTGGACAGTTATGTTGTCTGGAACATGGCGCGAAACCTAACATTTCTTTTTCATTTGCAGCAAGTTTCGATCGTCTCAGCGTCGAAATCAATTTTTACAAAAAAATCTAAACATCGAGTACACACTTATATTTAATCGTTTTGATTTTAAAATAATCTACGGAAGGTTGGGAAACTTATAGGCGAGTTACACGAATTCTTTATGCTCAGATTCTGTAGCTCAAGAAATAGTTCCTTGTGTATTCGTACACATCAGCTGCACAAGTTCAGATTTCCAGAATGGCGACGGCGAGGGGAAAAAAAGTTCATGGAGAAGAAAGCGTGGAATACAGAAGAATGTGGATACTATTGCTTTCATTTTATTCCCTACCATTATAACAGTTGGAAGGTGTACTAAAAGGATTTATATTAAGAAAGAAAACAAAATCACGTAAGACAATTATTAGCAATAAATGGAAAGTAGAGACGGACTTTACTTACCTTTACCGAGCAGGCAACTCGAATATTTTCGCTCGCGTTGTTCTCAGAGGAACAGATCTGCAAGCAGCCCTGCCGTCTATCAAAGGCCGAGTCTCATTTATTCGGCCCCTGCTAACGTTTCATTCTCGCCATTTTCAGATAAAGTAGATCAAATTATCATTTAACGAGATTTAATTATTTTGAAACCCTACCAAAGAAATTTAGATCTTTAGTCCCAATACGCATTAATTACCGTCGCAATCTCGTCTTGCTAATTAGGCGACGGTCAAAAAAAATCTCGACCCAGGCTCTGATGGTAGGGGATATGAAGAGGTATCTTTCTCGAGCGATGATTGAGGGGTTTCCCATTTCCACCTTGCATCAGATAAACCGCAGTAGCTCGTATTCAGACCGAACAAAGCCCCGTCCAATAGCGGTAAGGTTTTAAAAAAACAAACACAAAAAACCACAAAGAAATCACGTTACCAGACTAGGACTTTGGGCGAGAAAAGTCGTGTATTTCCAAATTAATATGATTATTATTGTTATTATTGTTCTTAAGCGGCTTTTAAAGGGATGACAGCTTCACCTCAGTCTTCTTATACCCATATCTACCGAATGTACGAATTTTCTTCCGTCGATGGCCACCATCCTCGAATCCATAACAGCAAACATGCTCAGGTCGGCGCTGTGTCATACGGAGGTTACCAAAAATCGAACGTCTTTTTCAAAGCGACTCAAATGACGCCATCTGCGAACTGATAATTGGAGTAGTCAGCCGCTGCTCTCCCTGAATTAAAGGTTTCGCGCTCCTGTCAGCTTCCTGTTCCTTTTTTCCCTTTTTTTTTTAGTTTTTTTGAAAGAAATTACAGATATGTTGGCGGGAAGCGGAAAATTTAGCTCGTTTTTCGGTAAAAAGCCATTCCAAAGTTGAATTTCACAAACGCTCCTCGCCAAAACGTGTCTACCCTGTATTCATTTGCATAATTGCACATACACCTACACATACGTGCAATAAATAAATGATTTGTTTTTAAAACTTTTGTCACAGGACGTAATTTTCAAAATGCCTTCCTTTACGCTTGATGTGTTATTTCATTGGTTAACCCACGCTCGCGGCCTTCAGAATATATCTACTGTATATAGGGGAGACCACCGGGGCTAGTTGTTACAAGAGTAGGTTGTTACAGCGCCAGAACTTCATAATTAACGTAGAGATGAGCTACGGTCGAGGGACATGACGTCATTTATAGCCTCATCTATAATTAGGAATTACTGGCGCTGTCTGTAACATCTCATCTCTGTACCAACTAGCCCCTCATGACGTCATTTATATAGTCTCATCTATAATTAGGAATTATTGGCGCTGTCTGTAACATCTCATCTCTGTATCAACTAGCCCCTCATGACGTCATTTATAGCCTCATCTATAATTAGGAATTATTGGTGCTGTCAGTAACATCTCATCTCTGTACCAACTAGCCCGTAATGGCGTCATTTATAGCCTCATCTATAATTAGGAATTACTGGCGCTGTCTGTAACATCTCATCTCTGTATCAACTAGCCAGTCATGACGTCATTTATAGCCTCATCTATAATTAGGAATTACTGGCGCTGTCTGTAACATCTCATCTCTGTACCAACTAGCCCGTCATGACGTCATTTATAGCCTCATCTATAATTAGGAATTACTGGTGCTGTCTGTAACATCTCATCTCTGTACCAACTAGTCCGTAATGACGTCATTTATAGCCTCATCTATAATTAAGAATTACTGGTGCTGTATGTAACATCTCATCTCTGTACCAACTAGCCCGTAATGACGTCATTTATAGCCTCATCTATAATTAAGAATTACTGGCGCTGTCTGTAACATCTCATCTCTGTACCAACTAGCCCGTAATGACGTCATTTATAGCCTCATCTATAATTAAGAATTACTGGCGCTGTCTGTAACATCTCATCTCTGTACCAACTAGCCCGTCATGACGTCATTTATAGCCTCATCTATAATTAAGAATTACTGGTGCTGTATGTAACATCTCATCTCTGTACCAACTAGCCCGTAATGACGTCATTTATAGCCTCATCTATAATTAAGAATTACTGGCGCTGTCTGTAACATCTCATCTCTGTACCAACTAGCCCGTCATGACGTCATTTATAGCCTCATCTATAATTAGGAATTACTGGTGCTGTATGTCACATCAGAAAAAATGAAAAAAATAAGTTAAAATGAAAAAGAACAAGAAACGGTGATGGAGCAGGTTTAAGATAATGAGGGTTAACTCGTTCTTTTTAAAAGTTTTACTTCAATATAAATTATTAAATAAAGCGCAGAATTTAATGTAATTTATTCTCCTATTTTATTTTTTTTAGGTATACACAACAAAATTTTGCTTCAAAATGAAATACGACTGTTGACAAATTATTACCAAGACCTTTCCTACTTTACCTAGTTAGTCTTGGGAATCGTTTGAAAGATGGCCATAGAGTCAATATCGAAACGATTAAAATCAGTAATATATGTTAAACCAGCGAAATAATAAATAATAATAGTTCACCCTCGTATAGCTCCTGCGAAGCTTGGTGGCTTTTTTTTCCCTATTAGCCCCAAACACGGTAATTTTGCATTTTTGGATTTTGTACGCTACTATTACATCCTTAACTAAACCAAATAACTGGGTCTAATTGTGATGGTCGTCGGACTGAATACAGATGCAGAAAAAGCGCGTAACTTTGTTAGCTACTGGATTTTTGGTAGCTCCCCTTAAAGGGAATGGCCGTGATGCGGAATAAGGACATTTGAAGTAACGTCGATATTGTTATTAGTTTCTAACAAGACTTTAGCAAGAACAAGAGACCGAATTGGACACCGAAGACCGGAATATCAAAAGCAGATTCAGTGGTGCCACCCGCTAGCAGCCTTGGCGACATTTTATATTTGGCGAAGAGACTTTGGGGCCAAACGTCTGCTCCCATTGGCCTTCAAGGTTAGAACTTTATGTCCGTACTTCTTGGAGATCAGTGAAAGGAAACAAATATTAAATAAGTAAATAAATAAATCCAAACACCTGATTTTATTTTTATTCCACTTGGTTCTTTAAACTCTAATTCTTTTTTTTAAAACTGAAATGAAACAGAAGTCTTTCAAGCCGGTGAAAGACTCAGCGACATCAGTTTGGCACGAAGATCGGCTGTGACGTCAGACAGCAGCAGTAAGACATTAGAAAACTTTCAAAATGTCAAATAAAGTGTTAAGATTATTAAAAAATATATCTGTTTTTCTTCTTCTCCCCCCCTGCTTCTGATGCGTTTTTAAACTTAAGCCCATAATTTCTGGATTAAACTGCTTTGAGCTCGTCTTGGTTTTCTTCTAAATCGACCCAGTGAATTCCAGCTGAGGGCTGCTGACACGTCTTGGTCGTTGGTTCTGGTAGATTCCTCGACGAAGATTTTGTGGAACAACATCAGTCTGCTCTCATCAACGCGAGTTTTCATTTTTACTCGTTTATTTACCTGTTTCAGGTGTGCAAGCGATCAGGTCGTTTTTTGCAGCGAAGTCGAACAAAGAGAGAGAGAGAGAGAGAGAGAGAGAGAGAGAGAAGAGAGAGAGAGAGAGAGAGAGAGAGAGAGAGAGAGAGAGAGAGAGAGAGAGAGAGAGAGAGAGAATAGATGGAGAAAGAGAGAGATAGAGAGAGAGAGAGAGAGAGAGAGAGAGAGAGAGAGAGAGATGCGAGAGAGGAGAGAGAGAGAGAGAAGAGAGAGAGAGAGATGGAGAGAGATGGAGAGAGAGAGAGAGAGAGAGAGAGAGAGAGAGAGAGAGAGAGAGAGAGAGAGAGAGAGAGAGAGATGGAAAGAGACAAATACAAGGAGGGAGGGAAGAGAGATGTAGAGAGAGAGAGAGAGAGAGGAGAAGAGATAGAGCGAGAGCGAGAGAGAGAGATGGAAAGAGAAATACAAAGGAGGGAGGGAGAGAGATGTGGAGAGAAGAGAGATGTTGATAGAAGATGGATCGAGAGAGAGATAGCTCGAGAGAATCTAGAGAATAGAGAGAGATCGAGATAGGATATATAACGGAAAATCCATACTGAGGGAGGGAGAGAGATTTAGCGAGAGAAGCTCTAGACGAGAGCTAGAGAGGAGAGAGAAGAGAGAGAGAATCTAGGCTAGATCTCGAGAGAGAGATGTAAGCGAACTCCCCTAAGGAGGGAGGGAGCTAGATGTCAGGAGATATAGAGAAGTTGGTTTGATCTCTCCTCTGCAAGATATCTAGCTCTCGCTCGAGAGAATCGGCGTCTCTCGGATCGAATCAGCTCTCTAGCTAGCGAGGCTCTCGACTTCCTCCCCATACCCTATGGAGTTTCTATCTCGCTTTTCTGGCGATCTATTTTGGGAGATCTCTCTCTCGCTCTCTCTCTCTCTCTCTCTCGCTCTGAGTTTTCCCCTTCTCCCCTAGAATTCCCCCCCCAGCCCCCCAGTCCTCGACGATATCTTTTCTTCTAGATTCCCTTTTCGAAGAGAAATGCTGTCTTAGAAAAACGAGCAAAAATCAGATAACAGATGACCATCCAACCACTCACTTTCAGTTGAAAGGGATTAATCTTTAAATTTAACAAAGTTGCATACAGGAGAATCTCGCCTATTATTTCGTGGTTACGGTTTTACCTAATAATAAAAAAGAATAGAATTTTAACCGGTTGATGGATTACTATCATCCTCTTGTCTGCATCAAAGACATACACGAATAAAAAACAAAAACAACAAACAACAAGGAGTACATCATGTGAGTACACGGCTTAGTTTCGCGCTTACAAAGAGACAGGGAACCATCAAGGTTTACGTAGAGACCATCCGTAAGTCGACTGACTCCATCCATCACTGATACCTACACCCACTGGTAGATTATTCTGTTCATTAACAATTCTCTCAAAAAGTCCTTAAATTAATTACACACTTTTCAGATGAGAAGAACCAAAAATATTTGGGGAGGGGGATGCAATAACTAGAAGATCAGAGGGGATTTTGTTACATATAAACTGGAGGATACCATCACTGTTAGCGACATGGGATAACGGCGATTTAAAGCGCTGTGTCTGGGAAATGTCTGTTCGGCGATAGCCGACAGTTGACGACGTAAGCAAGATATTAACCGAAGCAGAACTGCTTCATATGGTCCTTGAGGTTCTGGGTTGGGTTTGAAAAGCCTCTGAAAAGATCCTACAATGTGATATTTCTCGCGCTGCTCGCTCCACACCGGGCAGAACAGTTAATTAATTAACGAGGTACAATGTTCGAAGTCAACGCCAGGGGCGCTGCGCGAGGCATAGTGGGCTTGGGCCCCGCCCACATCTCATTCCCTCTCGCTTTGTTTGTGTGAAGAAAGAAAATGGGCGAAATAACCAGTTTTAAAAGTTTGCCAGAAATAAGAGTAAAATTTTACGAACGGCCTTGAGTTAAGTTAGCTTTTTGGGGTATTTTTCATTACCCGGACAAAATTCCTATCCATTTTTGGCGCCATTCCGCTGCTCCATTTTCCCCATTATGCAACAAATCTCTGCGAACGAACGTTCTCGATCGTGTGGGAGGTCGCGAGAGTTCGAGCTCTGGTCCGTGTCGCCAACGATCTTCCGTTACCTCGTTGGCAAAGAAACCAGAGGTTACGGAAGACTGGTTTAATGATGTTACGGGTTGCGAAGCGTTCTTCATCATTGATACATTGCTATCTTCCAGATCCATCATCATTAAGAGCAGGATGCTGGCAAAAAGTGGGAGAGAATGATGCACCGAATGTATAGATAAACAGTGACAATAAATAAGATCTAGTATGTAATTTTTTTTTTTAAATTTTCAGAAGATGCTAGTTTCATTCAGGTGAAGAAGACCAAGACGAAAGTCTCCTTTTAAAAATCATTTTATAACTGCGGACGTTCAAATAAAACTCGGCCAGATACACAGCGACTCCATGTTCAGCCGGGTCTCACCTTAACCTCCATGGTGTATCAGCACTATTTCTAAGATTGCCATTCACACTTCTCGGCATTATTTGAAAGTAAAGGATTTCTCTAATAAAAAAAATTACCATTATTTATATCTACATAATTGGCTACCGATTTACGTTAGTTTATACTAGCAGTCGATTATAAATTTGCTGCGGATTACCAAATCGGAGGAGACAAGAAACACAAACAAGCACAAAATCCGGGAGAAAAATCATAAAACATCCTCCTGAATTTAGGCAGTTAACTGATTTAAAATGTCTCTTATGTTTTTTTTTTTTAAGCAAAACGATTTTCACTTTTGTATTATTTTAGTTTTGCCAGCGAGGGGAAGTTCCAGAATAATCTACTTCATTGGTGAGATGATCAACGCAAATATGTCTGATAATAAGCAGAGCTGGAACGCTACCTAGCGGAAATCCGTGGAGTTTCACACTCCTTTACCGGAGTTGTCTTCCTTGTAGACGGTGTACGCCAACAAAAGCAACTACAAATAAAAATTATAATATAAATATATGCTTTGTAAGAATTTTTTCAGATTGTAGAAATTATATAATAGTTAAGGAAGAAATATTTATCCATATGAAACATCTTTACAATTTTTGGAGGTCAGAGTGCTAACCAACAGCAGAGAGAAAAATTAAAATCAAATAACAACGGGGTTCTCTCCCCCTCCCCCTTCTCTCCATCTTTCTTTGACGGACTCTTTTTACAGTTTAACACGTCAAATTCCGCAAACCCCGTACCGTGGGCCGGCCATCACTGTTTCGGTTTTCTTGCAAATGAATATTCCTACTCTCAGTGTAGCAGACGGAGAACTCTTTAGACGGTTCCGGGTTTAGAACTCGTCCGAGAGAGCACCGGTCCCCCTTCCGGTCCGGAGCGGAACATCTGATGAGAGAGCTGACGTTTCACGAAATAACGTAAATGATGGGACCTCCGCCATCGAAAATAAACTCGCTGCATGGATGAGAATCGCTAATTTAGGTTTTAAAATATCTGACGTTTGTACTTCATTAAAATTAGTGGGAACCTTTTCGATTTAATTATAAGGAAGATCTGGAGAATGGCAGGAAGGCGGAGAGAAATGGATTACCACTCCGAACGCCGGAAGACGGATTTTTTAACGTAACATAGAGAACGGAAATGACGTCACGTTGGATTCACTGCGCTCTCCAGATTGTCCCACCGAAGAGGTCGGTGTGTAGTAAACCAATGCTGGAAGTTTTTGGCAGCTTCTCTAAATCCCCGAAGCCATTCCGACGGAGTAAACGATTCTTTGGTTTTAGATCGCCCAGGATATTTGAAAAAACGAGAGCCAGATAAATTACCAAACGGGGTTGTTTTTTTTTCTTTCTTTCCTAATTTAGCTTCGTTTAATAAACTATTTATTTATTGTCTCGCACAACCGTAGTATTTAAAAGCCGATTTATTTTTCAGGAATTTTCGGCATGCGACCGGTTTTCTATCAGTATTAATTTCCTGGTCTCCAAGCGGTCTTAGGTCGGCAGCGTTTGAAAGACGCCAGCGGAGAATAGCCGATCAGATGGTGGCAAAGATACGGCCGAGCGCCAGCCACCGAAACATTCCAGAGAGCCTCGGTTTTCCTAAAACATAGTGAGGAACTCTACGGATGCTGACAGTAATTCTTGTTCTGACGCATGCTTGTAATGACTGTTCGTTACATCCTACCAATCCATCAATTTATTCCTCTTCAACACACACACACACACACAGATGTTTGGCCGGCCCACACGCACCTGTCGTTTTTAATATTCGGCGCGTTACTGCGTCCATTATTAGAATGAAATAAAGGATGAAACAGGAAGTCGATAATCACACGTTCTCTTCCCTTTATAGTCGTGTTTACAACTGAAGGGACTGCATCGCGACAGTTTGAGGAGATAGCTAACCACGAGAAATTATGTAGGCGTGTTTGTGGTTCATAATCCGTCCGGCCTCCGTTACCTTCCGGTTTGTGTGTGTGTGTGTTGTTCTGCCAAGTCATGCGTCCATAACCATTCGAATCGTACAAATTAAAGAGAAATGGTTCGATCTACCTCACGCGTTCAGTTTCCCGAGTAACGTCTCAACCCAGCGCGGTTTCCGGATTTAGAAGCCTTGCCAACTTAAGAACCGGAAATCGCCTTTTACAAAGTAAGGGCCGAAATAGAGACGGAAGATTTCTGAGATTCATAAAACCGAAAATAGAACGCGAGCAATAGTCACGGCAGTTAGTTCGGTAATCTAACCCATGCAAGCTATTATACCCTCCCACCCCGGGGGAGTCTATCAGCGGAGTTGAGAGATAACTCACCGAGCATAAAATAAAAATTGTCTCGTTTCCAATGTGGGAAAAAATAAAAAAGAAGCAGAAGCATATCAACGCAGCTTTGCTTCATTTTTGATAGTATATTTAGACATTAACAATACGATGTAACAGAAACAACTCATACATATTTTTTATTATTTGTTATTTTATTGTATTTTTTTGGAAAGTATAATTGGGTATTAATTTTTTTTTTAAAAAAAACTAACTCTAGTTTCTGCTGCATTAAATTGATGATTTTAAAAAATGCCCTTACACGCTATCTGGCCAGCGAAAATAAAATATCCTATCTACGCTTTAAACGGTCATACGTAGGCTTAAGATGATCACATAGCAAGTTGATAGAATAACATTAACTCTTTGTTGTCTTATCTATAACTACTCTGTATTTTGAAGAGTATATTTAGATAACGGCGTTATGATGGAAGGGCTGTAACTTTAACTGCTTAATTAGCCAGAGAAAATAAAATATCCTATCTACGCTTTAAACGGTCATACGTAGGCTTAGGATGATCACATAGCAAGTTGATAGAATAACATTAACTCTTTGTTGTCTTATCTATAACTACTCTGTATTTTGAAGAGTATATTTAGATAACGGCTTTATGATGGAAGGGCTGTAACTTTAACTGCTTAATTAGCCAGAGAAAATAAATTAATAGAAAATACGTATTTAAGTACACAATTTCAGTTTTATTAATTTATTTTTTTTTTTCAATTGTTTAATATTTCGATTTCTCGTCTATGAAATGTTGCCTTTTTTTCTTCAGATGATACCGTCGTTTATTCAGTCAACCGTAAAACGTCATCGCTTTAACTTTGACTAATGGCTTCGTCGTGAAGCAGACGAAGAAAGGACACCGACGCATGGCTTCCGGCGGTCTCGGTACTGACCCCGAAGGAACTTTCCACGAAGAAGGAAAAGCAGGACCTTTAAAAGAGGCAACAGAGATTCTTCTTTACTGCTTTTGTCAGCATCTTTTCTTGGGGGTGGCATCAAATTATGAAATCAGGAAAGTGAAACCTGAAAGTTAGATGAATATCGTTTTTGTTTTCGGTCCAGAAGAAGAATTGGCAAAACGTAATTCTCTACTGTCAGTTTTATAGTTTCACGTTTTAAGTTACGTCTGACCGTTTTCCAGTGAATCAGGAAGTTTGTTTAGGAAAACACCGGTTTTTAATTACTTTCGGTTTATGAATTAAAAACACACACACACACACCACACACACAACACACCCACACACACACACACACACACACACACCACACACACACACACACACATACACACACACATACACTCGCAGAGCTGCATTTTAAAATTGATATTAGCATTTCTGTTGATTTTAATGCCCGTAAAGAATTGAGCAGAGAATAGATGGACGGGTGATAATGCTGATCAACTCCTAAAGAATACGACCTTTGTATGCATTTATGCAATTTTAAAAAAAAAAAGAAGAGAAGATAACTCGGCATTTCTATCTGAGCTGTTTTGAATTTGGGTTAAAGATTTTATAAAGTTAATTTTGCATCAGTTCGGCTCTGGATTGAGTGGACAGAAAAATTTTCGAAAAATGGGCTATCCATTCATAGAGAATTTTAAAAATGACGAGAGAGAGAGAGAGAGAGAGAGAGAGAGAGAGAGAGAGAGAGAGAGAGAGAGGATGACGTCAGTACAGAGAGAGATGACGTCAGTACAGAGAGAGAGATATGACGTCAATACACGGAGAGATATGACGTCAGTACAGAGAGAGATATGACGTCAGTACAGAGAGATGACGTAAGTACACAGAGAGAGATATGACGTCAGTACAGAGAGAGAGAGAGAGAGATTAGAAGTAAAATTTGACTGTCATACTCCTGTTATGGCACAAAGAAGCTCTCGTGGTTTATTGATTCCATGTACACAGCTCTTTCAAATTAAATAATAAATTTCTACAGTGAACCATGCTCAAAAAGTGTGCAACTTTTTTCTACTTTTGCTATTAACGACATCTAATTGCTCTACGCGGACGGTAAAAAAATTCTCTAAACTCCACGTTCTTCATTCACTTAAAATGTTATTTTGAGATCTCAGCTCGACAGAGCTGATAGTGATCATTTAATTTTGCAATGGAAAGACACAAAACAGAACTATATTAAAATTTTACAACGAAATTGAAAAAAATAAAAGAACATTAGTTTTTATGTCGGTAAGTGTGTGTGTGTATAGCCGTTCTTGGTACTCGCAGGGTTTAAATTATGTGTTACCGGGGGAAGTCATGAGGATGCATTCATGGCAGACTGCAGTTAATACTACAGAGTCACATGGTAAGAAGTGCTTTTGAAGAAGAGCTATTTTTCTTTTAAATCCATTCGGTCCGGCGTATGGTGTAGCGATGATCCCGTGCGATGTTGCTAGATGCTGAACCGAGCGAGTACCGCGGACGACTGACTCATGATAAACCGACTTTCTCAGAGAAACAAAACATCTAGGTAGCTCAACTCGGAGAAGTTCGTTTGTCGTTCAAGATTTCGAACCACGGCTAGACATTTGGCCAGTCCACTCTCCTGAACGGCTGGCGGGCCTGAAGAACCTCTTAAGCATAACGGATCTCGGACAGCCCGTGGCTTCAGCCACGTTCTGAGTGCGATCTCACACCCCCCTTTTTTTTTCGTAAGTGCTTCTGACATCTGAGAAAGAAACAAATGTGATGTCAGATCGGATATACAAAGATATTCGGGATGAGTCCATCTTTTAAGCATTCAAAGCAAATTAAAATAGTATTTTTAAAAATTATTCTGACTGATGCCGTCACGTCTTGGCAGTTTTTGCATAGCAAATGAAAACTACACCCCTGTCTGGACTGTGTCAACGGCTGATGGGCTGGACTCCCCGACACTAAGTGTCTGCTTCTGTAGCAAGAGATGCTCTGGTCTCTGCACAATAAGAATATAAACAACCGACGGGTCGTCAAAGAGAACACTATAAGCCTAGGCTTTATGTCTCACCGGTGAGACTTGAAATCAGTAGATGTCTTTTATATTAATGAAAAGGTAGCTCTCTGACGATGACTGGAGCAAGTATTCTTGAATCACTACGCATCTCTACTACCAACATATTAGATTGGCTTTAATAGTCTTAAAAACAACACTGTACTGGACTCTGCAGCGGAAAAGAGAGCATACACGGAGAACACTGGGTACTTACTATTAAATAGATATGCGTGGTTAGCTTTGCTGTTGCCACAAAGAGTAAAGAAGTATTGGACTTGTACAAAAAAAGTACTCTAGATTATATCGGTCGATATTCGGCAAGCATAGGTTCCCGCAGATACATGATTAATGCTGAGACTCTGCTGATAGGCAGCTTCATATTGATTCGATATTTTGTTCTCATTCAGTTTTATCTTCCGCATTAGCGTTGCGCTGCTAACAAACCCTTTACAGCAGCACTTTTTGAAATTTTCGTCAAGGTGAAACAGTGCAACAGATATTACACGATTCAAAGTTTGATTATCCCCTGCACCTTTCTCTCTCTCTCTCTCTGTACTGACGTCATCTCTCTCTCTGTAATAACGTCATCTCTCTCTCTGTACTGACGTCATCTCTCTCTCTGTACTGACGTCATCTCTCTCTGTAATAACGTCATCTCTCTCTGTACTGACGTCATCTCTCTCTCTGTAATAACGTCATCTCTCTCTCTGTACTGACGTCATCTCTCTCTGTACTGACGTCATCTCTCTCTGTACTAACGTCATCTCTCTGTACTGACGTCATCTCTCTCTCTCTCTCTCTCTCTCTCTCTCTCTCTCTCTCTCTCTCTCTCTCTGTCTCTGTCTCTCTCTCTCTATCTCCCCCATCTCCCCTCTCTCTCTCGTTGACAAAAAAACTTGTAGAATTGGAATTCGATCGATAGGGAACAAAGAGATATTAGTCTAGACACGGAATGAACGGTGTGATGATTAACGAGGCGCCTGTCAGCAAAAGAACATTATTAGCTTTACTCCACGATATAACATTAAAAACAGACGTTTCTGCAGAAAAGGACGACACGATGGAGTCTTCCAGGTGAGAATGGGTAAATCCGTAGGGAAACAGCGAACTCGGAGAAAAACTAAATTAAAACAAAAATACTTAATTTATGTATATGACAGAAAAGGACATTGGACTGTTTGCACACAGTCATCCATTGAGTGCAAAACCGTGGACGCGGGTGCAGCAGTAACTCTGAGGCGGACGAGAGCCTAACGTGTACCATTTACGGGCCAGTAGCAGTATAACACTTCCGGTGATTATTTCGGACAGAGCGAACAGGTGTTTTCAGGGAGATCCTTCAGATTCCATCCAAGCAAAATTTTTAGAAATAATGGTAACTTCTAGTATGTTTTTACAGTTCGACCGGAATTATTTCTTTTTCTAAATAAACAGCTTCCATAATTTTCTGTAGTTGTTCATAATTGTTCAGTAATAAAAATGATTGACCCCCCCATTCTATATTTTAGCATTCATGTTCTCCGCCTGTAGAGAGTTCGTTTCCGGTTCGCGATCCCTCGTCTACGCCGACCCCGTCACTGTTTCCGGTCAACGCCGCTTCTCGGTCACATCAGGATGATGCTATCCAATTCTTAGAGACCGTCGTTCCCCCTTCCCATTTCGAAATAATAGATGAGGCCTGGGCTCAGAAAAGTTAAATTTCCTCCAATGAAGCAACAAGATTCCTCAACAAGCCAAAACAGATTTCCGTGTCTGACCTCTCTCCATCCACTAACAATGTGACCGAAACCTTCAGTCTGGCAAAAGACTGATGAATGCTCACCGACTTTTCCCGGATCGCGTGGTTCTTACAATGCATGCATTAAAAGCTGACACTAACTAATATTCCTTCCCGTTTGCCTGGCTGGGAGGGAATCGAGGCCCCCCCAAAAAACTTAAACGTCTCCGGAAAGTTTCGGCCCTAAGACGTCCCCGATATGCGTTTAGCTCGGACCGTCTTTGGTCGAAGACGCGACGTCATCTGGAGTAATTCCACTTTTTTAATTTAGGTAAAACGACTCGATCAGTCCGCGGTAAAAAAAAAGAAAAGAAAAACCGTTAATGATAAATAAAGTGGTTTATCTTAAGACCCCCAGATGGTTTTACAGTGCAAATCTACATTTAATCTTTGATGCTGTACTGGGCCTAAAGTTAACAGCTGCTGCAGCTTGGATGTATCGCGGTGAGCTTTTCCTGGCCAAAAGCTAAACGTTTTCCCACCTGTTGTTGTTTTATTTAAAATTTACAGGTGTTTTAGGGTATAGAGTTAATTTTTTTTCCTGATGATAATTCCTTTCGAAATTCCTGTCTGTATGGTCTTTTCAGGTCTGAATAAAACAAGGTGTTTAAAGCAGCTTCTTATCCGAATTATTATACCTTTGTTTGACTGAAACGTTATTCATTTCTCTTCATTAATCTAAATAATATTTTTCATTTTATTTGAATTATAATGCTTTTGTAGAATTATGACCATATTTTTACCTCAATTATGACTATTTTTACCTGATTTACAACCGAGTTTTACCTGAATGATAATTATTTCATTTAGAAGTTTATTTCTACCTGAATTATCATAATTTAATTATTTCCACGTTTTCACCCAATTTATAACCGTATTTTCTTTTGCATTAGACCCATTTCCTTTTATCTAAGTTATAGAGGTATTTATTTTACCTGATTTGAAATTAGCTTTACCTTTATTTCTTTAAATAATAAATTCCAATACTTAGATCTTTATTCTTTATTCACTCGAAACTGTTTTCCATTTTACTCCATCTGTCTGCCAGGCTGCTACGACGGTGCAGCAGGATGCCATGAACGCAGGTAGAAGTTCCTGGGGAAAATGCGCCATTATCACTGCTGGACTGATTTACAACGTCACACTAATAGCGCAAAATCGATACCGGAAGTGGGTGGGTTGTTGGGGAGGGGGGGTGAATATTAGTGGAGTCAGTCGCGGAACGAGATAGCGATCAAAAGATGAGACAAAGGCAAACTTCTTTAATTGATCTAGGTTTTCACTTCCGGTGGTGGGTCGTGAACGGTAACTCACCTGTTAGAACGATTCTGGTGTTGCTGAACTCCGCAGATCGTTCACCGTTTCCTGAGTTAAAATTTCGACGCTCTCTTATGAATTTTAATTAACTTTTGTTAAGGAAGAAAACAATCAACGTAGAGAAGACTCTATTATTCAAAATTCGGCCAATACTCTGCATTAATTACGTCCCTTGTACACCTCTCTATTACTGAGGCGTTTACAGATATGGGGCCGCAGTCACGGTACTATGCTGCGGTACACTGTCTACGAGCAATCAGAAACCTCGTGTAATTCGTGCCGCCATCTTATCTCCTTGCCACACCGTCTGTGGAAACTCCTCGTGTGCCGTTAACTAAACGGTGTATAAATCGAGAAATCTGACCAAAATATACTAGAACTCGGAAATAACTTTGTTTTGTTAGTTCACTTTTTTTGTTACAGGATCTTGGCCCTGCACATTCTAGATGTCCGAAAACTCCTTAACTTTTTTTTTTTAAAGTTAGAAATAAATCTAAAACCAAAAAGAGAGTAAAACTAATTAAAATACAGTCTAGAATATCTGTATGAATTCACTGTCGTTTTCCTGACATCTAACTGCTAGAGTACTATTAACTTATGCGACACTTTTAAATGCCAACTTTAATTGCAGAATTGCAAAGCTTTTTGATTTAAAGCCCACAAGATTTAACACAAATAATGCAGCGCAATTGCATTTCCATCAGTAGCGAGCTCTCCAGATAATAAAGTACAATATAGCTGCGAGTTATCAAGCGAGTAGATAGTAAACTAAATAAATAATGAACGCCGACTTGAAAACCGAAATTTAAAAAGATATCGAAGGTGTAAAATGAAATTGGAAAATTGCATAGTCAAGATTTGCCTGTCCAGAATCACATAGTGGAGGCTTTAAAAGTCTCCCAGAGAGAGAGAGAGAGAGAGAGAGAGAGAGAGAGAGAGAGAGATGTGGGCGAGACAGTATCAATCACCATGGTTACCGCTTCGATAAAGATACCCATTAAATACTAATAGAGACCTGATGATGCGCCACCAGATTGTTAATGAACACCGCAGAGGTTTTTGCAGGTTGAGGAAGTTAATCCAATCTAATTCGGGTTCATTTCCGATTTCGGACATCGGAAGAGCGAGCTCTGGGACGGAGTTGAGCGAGAAGTTAAGATGCTAACCAAATAAGGTGCGTGCGCCTTTCGTCACACTTGGGGAGCTGTTTACGAGATGCTTGGTCGTACCACAGTTAACCCCACAGCGGCCTCTGCGGTAAAGTTTCCAGCCGACTGCTACCAAAAACTCGCAAAGCATCAGCTGGCAGGAGGGGGGGTCCAACCTAGGTGCAGAGCTGACAGATACCTAGCGGACCAGTGTAGTATTTCTATCTTGTAGACGTCGGCAAAGAACAACAGGACCACGACCTCATCTGGGCACAATCTCCGCGACCGCAGCTCGTTGACGGCGCCAACGCTTCACTGTGCAACTCTTTTATAAGCCGCCCGAATTTAAAGGACAGATGGAGCTTGTTAATAAGTAGACTTAATTTACTCCGTGGTTAGAAACGGAATAACTTACCTTTATCATTAATTTGAATAGAATTTCATTAAATTTATTATTATATATATATATATTTTTTTACCACGGTCAGGGCTGTACCACTCTGGCCCAAGAGGACCACAGAAAACCTCGTGATGGCTGTTTATGGTAATAGCGCCTGGCTCTACGGTGAGCCGGCCACGCGCCGCCCTGGTGTCATTTCGCTTCCTACTCTTATTTTAAGGAAGCTCATAAACACGAGAGGCTCCTGTCTGAGCATCGGCTCTACGATATTTAACCGAGGATATCTCATTTGATGATCTGTAATTCGTAACTTTGGCATTGAAACCAAACGGTTAATAAAGGTGGGCTGTGTGTGGTGTTCGGCGATTCTTTTACGCCGAGCTACGACATTTAGAACTTAATTCTAATTTACGGAAATAAACGTCACTCAAGGAAGATTTGGCGAAACATTCATTACTGTTCTCTCTCTCTCTGTGTGTCTCTCTCTCTCTCTCTCTCTCTCTCTCTCTCTCTCTCTCTCTCTCTCCTCTCTCTCTCTCTCTCTCTCTCTCTCCTCTCTCTCTCTCTCTCTCTCCATGTTCTAGAACATGTGTTCCAACAGCCAGTAATTTATTAAAATCACACAGAATAAAATAAATCTGATTGCATGCGTTTATTCATTATCTAAAGTTAAAAACGTTAAAATTTGGATGAAACACCGCTAGATGTGTTTGGGTTTATGTAAGTCTGACGCCTGATAATTTCCAACAAATCTTACGACGTCTGATCGTCCATAGGGTTAATGGGTCTAAATTGCTTCAAAATTTACTTACAGCTTCAAGGATGTTTAACGTTGCCTTGATATGGCGAAAAATATGCATGCAAGGCATTTTCATACGTAAATCTCGGTAAAGCCTTAACGAGAACGATACTGATGGCTGATCAGAGAACTTTGACACTTGGAGTTACATTGATACCTGATCAGATGTACACTGATGGCTGATCAGAGAACGTTGACACTTGGAGTTACATTGATACCTGATCAGATGTACACTGATGGCTGATCAGAGAACTTTGACAGTTGGAGTTACATTGATACCTGATCAGATGTACACTGATGGCTGATCAGAGAACGTTGACACTTGGAGTTACATTGATACCTGATCAGATGTACACTGATGGCTGATCAGAGAACGTTGACACTTGGAGTTACATTGATACCTGATCAGATGTACACTGATGGCTGATCAGAGAACTTTGACACTTGGAGTTACATTGTTACCTGATCAGATGTACACTGATGGCTGATCAGAGAACTTTACTTGATTAACTACATCGAGATCTTATCTAACAAAATTTAATAATGATCAAGGGAAAATCGACAAAAGTAAAAGTGAATTAAAGAAATAAATACAAATTTAAATGAGGAAAAATCACTTTTAAAACCGAACAGGTTTATTTTTAATAAACAGATTTAGTTTTACATATATTATTTTTAAAAGTTTTTTTTTAGACTGAGAAATATTAAAGAACAGATACATTTACATTCTTCACGAGTTCGATATATGCTCACACACATGCAATGGCGCCATGTACGGCGTAACCTATTTTTCAGGTACCGTATGATGCATCACACGGTTCGTATTCACTGTACCGATAGAATGTGGCACAGTCGCCATATACTTACTACTCGATGTTATCGCCGTAGCGCAGCTCTCAGAATTTATCCACAGAGAAACGTTTTTCACGCAAAGTCTCTCTATATAATGGCGCCGCTCATTTTAGGGGAGGTAACTCTTTCGCGGGATACGTTTTCTACTTTGCGCGCACACACACACACAAAAAATAATTCTAAATAATTCGGATGTTTTAAACTTAAAAACGACAACAAAACAAACTTATTTTAAAGAAATAATTGCGTAGATATCAAGTGGAAGAAAGAAAAAAAAATCAATGAACAAACAACACTCCAAGGCTGCTATTATAAAAAAAGTATGAATTATTGGAATTGTTCTATTTCCTTTTGTTCATCCCGCCACGCCCCCCTCCCGTGTATAAGACAACCTCCCGTGTATTGATTTTCCCCCGTTCTTCTAAGGCGCGCACAGATATCTCAGATCCGTTTATTTATTTATTTTTTTAATAACTTTACAAATTCCCTGCTAGAATCTCAGAGTTTGTTTTTTTTCTTTAGTGATTCATATTTCCTTTTTAAAGTTCGGGCGAAATAAGAACGAACGACCCGCGAAACGTGACCACCTGGCGGCGGGGAGGAAATAACAGATGTCGGGGTGAGATACAAAATAAATAATGGAATCGAGAGATCGCGTAGAGCGAGCGAATGGTAAGCAAACATTAAGTTGGATACGTGGATTTTAAAAAAAAAAAAAAGGGGGGGTGGGGGGATTGTGCAGGGCTAGTTGGAGATGACTGGGACGGGAGGCTGTTTGATGCTCTGTACCTAGATGTTCCTTTTCAAGTAGGACCTGCGAAATCAGGGGTCAGGGAGATGGCGAGGACATTGATGCAGCTCTAGGAGCAGAGAAATCAGGAACGGCGACAAGATGGATAGCGGAGGCAAGAAACGGGGCCATGAAACGACGATGGCGGCTACAAAGATGACGATTTAAAGGGCAGAAACAGGGAGTCGATCAGCGTCTTTCGCTCGGCCGAAGGCCTACCCACCGCAGTTGACAGTTCCTGGTTTCCCTGCGGCTTCCCGCCCGACTTAAAGCGACCGCATCGCCAGGTTTCCAGCAGAAAAGTCTCTCGGTCGTGAGGGCGAGTCTCCCGCGATGGCGCTGTCGGTCCGGGCCAGTGGCGTCACGCGCCACAAAGGTAGCGTTGAAGCAAACGCTAAGGTAAACAGGTGATCGACGATTACCTTCAGTTAAAGTTAGACAAGGAATATGGCAAAAACTGAATCTTAAGCGGGGTAAATGATGATGAAGTTATGCGGCGGTTTTGTAACAAATATCGATTATCTGTAAGCTAGTGCGGATTCGCAGTGTACTGGGGAAATCAGCCGATCAGTGATTCTTTGACAAGGGAGTTCCAAGATGTGTTACATAATTCTAATAGAGAGATAATGTGAGAGACTGAGTGGGTGAGAGTGATGAGAGAGAGAGTAATGTGAGAGACACGTGTGAGTGAGAGTGATGAGAGAGAGAGTAATGTGAGAGAGAGACTGAGTGAGTGAGAGTGAGAGATTGAGAGTGATGAGAGAGAGAGTAATGTGAGAAAGAGACTGAGTGAGTGAGTGTGATGAGAGAGAGAGTAATGTGAGAGAGACTGAGTAAGTGAGAGTGATGAGAGAGAGAGAGTAATGTGAGAGACTGAGTGAGTGAGAGTGAGAGATTGAGAGTGATGAGAGAGAGTAATGTGAGAAAGAGACTGAGTGAGTGAGAGTGATGAGAGAGAGTAATGTGAGAGACTGAGTGAGTGAGAGTGAGAGATTGAGAGTGATGAGAGAGAGAGTAATGTGAGAAAGAGACTGAGTGAGAGAGAGTGATGAGAGAGAGAGTAATGTGAGAAAGAGACTGAGTGAGAGTGATGAGAGAGAGTAATGTGAGAGACTGAGTGGGTGAGAGTGAGAGATTGAGAGTGATGAGAGAGAGAGTAATGTGAGAAAGAGACTGAGTGAGTGAGAGTGATGAGAGAGAGAGTAATGTGAGAGACTGAGTGAGGGAGAGTGAGTAATGTGAGAAAGAGACTGAGTGAGTGAGAGTGATGAGAGAGAGAGTAATGTGAGAGAGAGACTGAGTGAGAGTGATGAGAGAGAGAGTAATGTGAGAGACTGAGTGAGAGAGTGAGTAATGTGAGAAAGAGACTGAGTGAGTGAGAGTGATGAGAGAGAGTAATGTGAGAAAGAGACTGAGTGAGTGAGAGTGATGAGAG
Source organism: Nautilus pompilius (assembly GCA_018389105.1). Classification (NCBI taxonomy): domain Eukaryota; kingdom Metazoa; phylum Mollusca; class Cephalopoda; order Nautilida; family Nautilidae; genus Nautilus; species Nautilus pompilius. Next base: position 2,060,766 of record JACATO010002446.1, read on the forward strand.
AGAGAGTAATGTGAGAGACTGAGTGAGAGAGAGTGAGTAATGTGAGAAAGAGACTGAGTGAGTGAGAGTGATGAGAGAGAGAGTAATGTGAGAGGACTGAGTGAGAGGAGAGTGAGTAATGTGAGAAAGAGACTGAGGAGTGAGAGTGATGAGAGAGAGAGGAGTAATGTGAGAAAGAGACTGCGTGAGTGAGAGTGATGAGAGAGAGAGAGTAATGTGAGAGACTGAGTGAGTGAGAGTGAGAGATTGAGCGTGATGAGAGAGAGTAATGTGAGAAAGAGACTGAGTGAGTGAGAGTGATGAGAGAGAGAGTAAAGTGAGAGACTGAGTGAATGAGAGTGAGAGATTGAGAGTGATGAGAGAGAGAGTAATGTGAGAAAGAGACTGAGTGAGTGAGAGTGATGAGTGAGAGAGAGTTTGTGAGTGTGTGTCTAAACATCTATATATATATATATATAGCAAATTTGAAGAAAGATCTGGTTAAACGTTCCGGTTGCTGGAAATGTTATTCGTCTTCGCGCGCGCTGTTGCGTGGAGGTGGAAGAATTAGACGGCTACAACCAGAGTATGTGGTGTTTCGCGATAAACCAGTCAGACGTCGCAGAGTCTATAACTCATGCCACTTTGTTCAGGCATTTAAGGTAAAATTTGCTTTCACTTTAAACTGCGATTCTCTATACTTTGGTGCCGAGAGAGGCCTATATTGAAAGTAGACTTGTTTTTTAAATGTTAGATATTTTAGGAAACCTCTCAATTCGTTCGAATTTTTCATGCTGTCAAAAAAAGTTCAAAGTGTTTGCAAAAGAATTTCCGTGTTTATTTTTTAAATAAATTGTCCCCCCCTTTTCTCTCTCCATATTGGAAGCTACATTTTTATAGAGGCGCGATTATATCCGTTAAGTCAACAGAGCGAAATGTAGCGAATCGTCCATCTTAAGGAACCTTCTCGGTCTTCTATCGTTAGCCACGGTCCATGAAGCGGAGCGAGGTAACTGCCCAGTGAGATCGTGGTAAACCTCCGGGAGGTAACTATGGTTTGACTATAGGTTAAAGTGGTGATTTGCTGCGGTTAAATTTTAAGATTTAAATCTTAACCGTTTTTGTTTTGTTAATAGCAAAAATTTTTAATTACGACAAGGTACTACAATAAATTATGGCTAACCAACCGTAGAAAAGACTTAACGACATACGAGGCTGCAGTCTCACGGTGAACATTACAGCTGGACTGTTGCCATCACTAGTAACCTTCGCCTCATCCATAATACATACCTTTCCGGAGAACAACAGTCTTGGTTAACCCTCCGTATACAACATGCCATGTCAGCTTGACCTTGCTTTATATCACCCAAGCCTAAAAGCACTAGTTGGTGTTTGCGTTGAACTGGCTGTATATTTAGTCAACTCTTGCATTGGAAATCAATTTGGGTTGGAGATTTGTCGTTGCAAAGGGCCATATTAGTAAGGAGGGCAAATGGCGCGTCATAGCCCTTACGGCCCAGCTTGTGCTGGATAATACAGATTTGAAAAAGAAGGGAGGGGGGGAGAGAGAGAAGAAGAAACCCACAAAGTGCGGATCTGAGCGCGAGAGCGGATGAGCGAGAGAGAGCGCGAGCGGCTCGTCCTAGATAGCGCTCTCGAGCTCGCGAGCGCGCTCCAGCGCGCGAGCCAAACATGGCGAGAGTAGCTCGCCATTATCTCGCTGCTCCCCAGGGCGCGAGCTAGAGCAAGCTATTCTCCCCATGGAGCTCGCGCTCGCTCCAGCTCGTATCCCCCAGCGAGCGCTCGCTCCTCGCCCCATTTCGATTCGATCGCGCCAGCTCCATCTAGATCGAGCGATCTTCTCTCTTTCTCGCTCGCGACAGATAGCTCGCATCCTCTCTCTCTCCCCCATTTCTCTCTCTCTCTCCTCTCTCTCTCTCCCCCATTTCTCTCTCTCTCTTTCTCTCTCCATCTCTCTCTCTCCCCCATTTTCTCTCTCTCTCTCCCCCATTTCTCTCTCTCTCTCCACCTCTCTATCCACCTCTCTCTCTCTCTCTCACACACACACACACACACACACACACAGCTTTTTTGTAAGAATCCTTGTCCATAGCATGACATATTTAAATAAATCACTCGCCACAACTTGAAGATAGCTGTTGCTGGATAATTTGTGTACAGAGACAGATGCCAATTCGACGATAGATGCAATCCGTCTTCGTGGGTCTCACATTAACGATCGCTAATTTGCTTTAATGTGATTACTAGGGGAAAAAGTGGATGTTGACGCGGAGATTAATTGATAAATTGGGATGTCTGAAGAACATGCAGCTTCTAAATGCATCGTCCTTAAAATGGGAACGACAGCGCAAATATTAAAACAAAGAGGCAAAGTGTCACTAGGGTTAATTAGAAAAGAAAGGTGGGCCACACGTATATTAAACAACTGGTAAAGTGATTCAGAGAGCCAGGCTCAGTTATGTTCTAACCATTCACAGGTATAAATGAAATGCCAAATTGTTTTACTTAAATTGAAAATAAATATATTGTTTTGTTATTCTAACTGCCAATAAAAATTAAAACTAATTTTCCCCCATTTTTTAACAATGATAAAAGATATTTTGTTCGACGAGTAGCATTAGGGACCGCATGGTACAAACAATGCGTGTGGGACAATGCTTTTGTCGATAGAATGTGTGCGACAATCATATTAATTCACAATCTGGCGAGTTAAATAAGACGAGCAAAACGACTAAAGTTACTTCCCTTCCCGCATAATGGTTATCAATTAAATACACAATTCAAAATGTGACAAATTTTTATGTTTCATAGTTAAGTAAAACATTAACAGTTTTCAGTAAGGAAACCATTCTTTTAGCAACTTATTTGTTGAGACAAAAAAAAAAAAAGAAAATGGTAGCCTTTGTTCGTGCCCCGCTTTGCTTTCTAATCCGTAAAATGTTTTCGAAGATTCGCTAACGACCCGGATTTCATCCGCCGAATTCTACAACTTTGGCTTTGTCGGTGATCTTAGAAGAAAAAAAAATTCGTTGAAATATAATAATGTAACCGGCCAGGACGGGAAGATTAAAGGGGTTGGCATAAATTAAAAGCAGGAGAAATTAAAAAAAAATACGGCATTTATTATTTATTATTTAGTTCATTTGGACGTAAATGTATCATAAAGTTAATGGAAATTTTGTCTTCTCTAACACCGGCCGCTCGGCAATACCCGGATTAAGAGGCCACGTGACACGCGTAAGCAAATCAGATGAGATACGAGCAGAGGGTCTATGCATGAGGAAGATTCGTCATGGAATAATACAAAGGTCCGGTTAGGGAGTTTAGCAACGAGGCAAAAGACGCTCCTTCCTTTTCTTTTTTTTTTTAATCTTTAGCGACTGAAGTACAGAAGATGTCACCGCGTTTAGATGGTGTTTATATTACTGACAGACCGCAATACATGTTGCGTAAACGTGACATGAAGGCGATGTCTCGGTTCTATGTCACTCGCTGAGGACGAGGCACAGCTGAGTTGAGTTGTTCTCGTCGGACGCTTCCCCAACTCGTATCATCCAGTCACAGTTCCGGGCGGATAGATTACCCAGACTTTTACCTGGCCTACATCTGCGACTGCTGAACCGACCAGTTTACAATTTTTGTTGGGCAATGATAAAATGCCAGAATTTGTTTCCTTCTTTTTTTTTTATCGGAATTTTAAAATTAAGTTATCGGAAATCGTTTCTTAGGATAATCGCCAGCTTAACGATAGAAACAATTATAAATTAGGGAGGCTGCTAAAGTGGAACAATGACCGCGTTTTTAAATTGCCCGTTTTCTGATTGCTAATGAGTTGGGGACGTGGATGGATTCAGCAGCTCAGCTCGGTTCATCTGTCTCTTTCCAGAAAGAAAAAAAAAAAATTCTTTTGATTTATATTTTGCTCTATAAAGAAACAAAAGCAATTTTAAGAGAGATTCTTCATTCATATTGTTGCTAATGAAGATGATATAAAACAGATTTTTGTTGTTGTTGTTGTTGTTAGTAAATAGAAGCCACGAAATACGAACTTTCTGGAAAGAATTTTTAAACAAAATGGCAAGTTACATTGAAAGCGCCACCTGGCGTTTGAAAACAGAAAAGGTAACCACAAGAGAAAACGTCACGATTATATATAAAAATGCGCGTGTAGGTGGGGAGGGAATACATTTTGGACTCACCAGTAAAATAATTTATCAAGCATGAAGAATGATATTTCAAAAAGGGATTTCTTAAATATCCATACATAAGCAAGTCGATGCTGATGCAGCTATCATCATGAGTCGTCCCAGAGCGGTGGGAAGGCCATGGCAGCTATAGGAGCGCTGAAGGAGAGCCGAGATCAGTAACGTGACAAGTCCAAATATAAAATCACTTCTGTGGTCTAGGATAGACCAGAAATAAGGGGGCACTCGGGTGATGTGCACCCAAAATCCCTCCACGCCACCACAGGACGAACGTACTGGAACCTTCCATTTATTAGAGAAACAGTAGTGCCCTGGGACATCCCTACGAGGGCGGCTGGCGAAGAGAGGTAAGATCGATGCCACGGAGGCAAAAGAACTGAGTCGAGAATTGAACGTAGGCCCTTGCAGGCTACCCACCGGACTACTGCGCCGCTCAGTGTAACTATGGGGAAGTAATCTATATATATATGGAAGCTACTGTATGAAATAAAGTGAACATTTGTTTACAAGCTGTATTGTAGTAACCGGCCAAACGGACTAATGGTCACGGCTCGGGAAGGATCGTTTGACGGACGGTGATGTAACGAGGGGCGACGCGAATACACAGAAAAACGGTCGGTTCGCTGAAGAGAATTTACGCGTGACTGGACAGGTATAATTCAGGGATTTCATGAGTAGAACCTTAAGGCATTCCCTTTTACTACCAGCAGATATATCGATGGATATTACGGGCAGTGAAACTATCGCGATGCCAAACGGCCTCCGGTTATTCCGGGTAGTCGGGTTTCCCTCGTTCCGCGGCTAATTCCTCACCGGCTCCAGACACCCGTGACTGACTCGGTCACCAGGGCTGACACACCCAACACCTCCCCTCTCCCCTTCCGTAGGTACTCGGCTTTACGCTAAAATGGTGGGAATATGTTTTCCCGCCCCCCAAGGAAGTTCCGGTAAGAGTTTTTTTTGTTGTTGGGGGGAGGAACCCGGTACGTGATGCTTCCCACTTTGGCAACCCCGCCGTCTCGTATCGGCGGGCTCGTGCACAGGAGTTCTTCAGCCCGACCTCGACTGCGGGGTTCGGGGTTCGAAACCCTACTCCACCATTATCTCACCCGCCAACAACAAAAGAGCACCACGCGGATCGAATTAATTCCGCAAAGCGGCTAAAACGACCTCCGAGCCTTTTAAGTAGCTTTCGCGCTGCAACCCCCTCCTCCCACCCAGTCTCCATGGGAACAGCTGACATGTAATTTTGTTTGCGCCACCTGTAGAGTCTTAGCCCGGCGTCTTATGGTGCCACCTTTTTTCTGTTTGATAAAGTTGCGTGCACCTTTATGATTAACTGAACGTGAACACCGTCCGCACCTTAATTATCCAGTTATCAACAAAGGACACAGCATTTACCTCTAATTAATAGCGACCAGGCTGGGAAAAACTCTACATCGAATTAAACCATTAATTCCGTCCGTCGATAACCTTTACAACATCAACAATTTGCGGCGGGAGCTGGAAACATCAGAGAAGAAGTGGACGTTTTCGGAACGTTACTGATGTTGCGAGAAGGTCCATTTGTTAGCGCGCTAATTTGTCACGCGAGAGGCATTAATGATGGAAGTTTAAGTAGGTTTTTTCCCTCCCATCTCGTGAAACGAAAGAACATGGGATATCATCTCCGTTTCGACTTGCTTCCTCGGCCAGTCAGAAATAAATAAACACTCTACCGGGATTTATTCGCATTGCGGCTGGTAATAACCTGGCTGACTGGATCTAAGATCCGGGTCCTCGTCGCGTCTCCACTAATCAGAATGGTCCTTTCTTATTGCAAATGGAACTTGGTTGTGGAATTTCTAGGTCATCGTACCTGCGATCTCTGTCTGTGGTAATGAAATCTCAAATACTTCATATTCACAATTAATGTCTTTAAAATTAATTATTAAGTAATGATTTTAAAGTAGTCAAGTAATATCTTCTCTAAATAAGCCTTTGGATATTACTTTTTTGCATGTGATCTAATATTGTAACTCTGTAGATGAGCAGGCGCTCAACAGTAGGCGGAAACCGAGGCTGGTATTTTACCTGTCACAATACGAGGTCATAAGACACGTCGGACGATTAGTCTAATTCAAAGTGTCATTTCCAAGCCTTGGCTTCGACACGAGGATTTCGGTGCTGCCAACAAGGAAATGCCGTTGCCGAACTGCAACTCAGCTGACTGAAATTTGACCTTCAGAATGCAACGGGTGTCAGTATCTCAACGCAGACTGTATTATGCATTCGGTTTCGGGCTAGAGGTATTCAGTCAACGAAAGTGTGTGTCCGCAAACCACACAGGGCCGAATCATGGACCATGCAGTGTAAACCACGAATGACTGGACTCTGTATCTTCATGGACGAGATCAGACTTTACAGATCGGCGTGCCAGAGAGTGTAAAAGACCGTGGTTGGGAGGGGGTTATTGCTGCGACTCCTTGGTGTTATGGGAAGAGATTGGCTGATGCAGCGAGACCGACGGTTCTGCGTCCCAGAATAGCATTACGAAAGGCTTGAAGCGGAAACATAGGATCTTGGGGTCAGCACGTGACCAAAGGCGGATGCTATTGTCGATGAGATTGTTCTTGTGGATGGCGACGTCCGTCCACATTGTGCCAGGAGCATTAGGAAATCGTCTACACGGAATCCCCAGCTCATTCTCCACTTTTTAATCTGATCGAACACGCTTAAAACATGCTTCAGGCCTCCATTGTAAGACGTTCTGTGCTACTACAAAACCTCGCAGAAGAATGGGACGATTTGGTCCAGATCACCATCTAAAGATCTATCGAGAGCACGAAACTGCCGGTGCTAAGCTACCATTCTCGCCAGAGGCTCTCACACGAGATACTGAATAGATTTCACAACAGGAATTTAAAACTTTGAAAAGAAAAATTAAAAAAAAAAAACCGTCAGATTTTAACCCTTTGCTGAGCGGTAGTACGTCTGTTGACCTCTTGTAAGGTCATTATTTAACGATACCATTGACATTTACCAAAATGAATGCATCTTTAAAGTAAAAGGCGGATTTCAAAACGAGCACCAGACCCTAGTATGTTGATGATGCTTCACTTACCTGCTAAAGACCAGTAAGTCTTTCAAAAGCTTGCCCTTATTCTTATTGCTTTGAACAAGGCGGCTAAAAATCCACGAAAGGTTTAGGGTTTTTCTACAGCTTACGATATAAACTCTATTAAATTTATCTTTACAAGAGATTGACAGAGAGGTCGACTTTCTATTCATATCTCTCTAAGATCTACACCTTTTCACAAATTAGCCAACACCTGTAGAATCGTGCTTCGCCACGTCCCTACCATTAATATTAATAATTTAATAACTTTAAAATAAACTGAAATGAGTTTTGACCACCAAAGCAGCACAGTAAGTTTACACCTGTTTTTACTTTATCCGCAAATCGAACACACAGACAAACAGACAGCCAGACACACAGAGACAGACAGGTAAATTGGTGTCGTTCTGTGATATCCCTATTATTACCGTTTCTCTCGCTCGCTAAAATAAAACATACAGAAAATTTTTTTTTTAAAAGAAATTAGTCACATTAAAAAAAAAATACTAAAGATTTTACTTTAAATCCATCCTACCAAAATTCCGATTTAAGTTAAGATTGCACAGTTGTTTCGCTCTTAATCTCGTCTTAATCCCAACACCAATTGCTTAATCCATCTCTTAGACGGAGTCGTCGTTTTCCTTTATTTTTCCATTTTTAAGAAAAGAGGAGAAATGTCTCTCTCTCTCTCTCTCTTCATCTTGGCTGTGGTGGCCTTTTGTTGTACAGCTGTCAAAAGATTAATTTTATTCTGAAGAACGGGCCTCTAAATCCCATACAATCCATTAAACCGACTCAAGAGACCGATTTTCTTGACAACGAGTAAAACATATTTGCCATTATTTCGGGCTCTTCCTTTTGTGGTCCTTTTGAAATTAGCATAAACCTTAATTAGATTTTTAATTACTTTCATTTGTTTGTCTGAAAGTTTTTGCCCTTTTTTTTCAATGATTTTAATTATTTTTTTAATTTACGATCCATTGAACAGATCCGTCGCATCTGAATTGCATTTCAGATTTATAACTTTTTACGATGATTTATCTAAATAAATTATTACTGGAGTTTCTCGTAATCGCTCCTTTAAGCTTCCATATTCCTTTTTCAAATTTAAATTTTAAAATCTTCACCATCTTGTTTTCTTATCTATAATCAATGATAAGATTCGCCTATTGGGCCAATCTGATGTTAAAACCACCACACATATTTTACCAAAGAATCGCATTGCATATTCGTAACCCCCGAAACGTCACTTCCTGGTTGCTGTCTTTTCCCCTTTGAATATTTAGCTACTTTGAAGTCTGTATAGACAGTACAGTGATTACTTTAGCTTTTTTTTAAATATTCTTCCCGTAAAATTAATGTCGTTTGCCGCTGGTGACACTCAAAGGAAATACAAAGAGATTAAGTTAATAAAGTTATTAACCCCTTCCTACAGAAAGAGGAATCTGGAAGGCTTAAAGTTCGTATTCTTTGAAACTCACTGTTCTATTGGCATGTTGTGGAAAACAAATTAGTATTGTATCATTTCAGCTTTCTAAAGATCTCGGTATAGGAAATGATTGGGTTCTATGATGGATTTACTGCACGCCAAGAAATGAACTGAGTTCTTCGTGTTAACATCACATCCAAGCGGGAAAAGGTTGGCGGGATGTAAAGGTAGAGCGTTAGTTCGGTCATTTCCCATCACTTTATTAGCATTAACTGAACTCACTTTTCCAAAATCTTTGCATGCTGGCCACCATCAGGGTTTGGTCTTGAGAAGGATCACGATGTCTTTCATTTGGATTAGACTTTCTGAAGTAGACCATATTTTTATATAATACTGGAATGGTCTCACGGCTGTGGCAAACGCATCTGTCCAAATAGATGGAGAGACGTAGGTGATACCTATTGATATGGTGATCCGAAATGCTCAAGTTAACCTTCTACCTTGTGTAAATATGACGTCACCAGTAATATATCGTTTCCGGGTTGGTTCTCTCCAGATATTTTTTGGAAAGCGTGCTAACTAGTTCTCACCAAAACCAAGAGACCGATCACTTTAGTGGAGAACCAGGCTCAAATCTGTAAACTTTCAGGACGGATTGTGTTCTTTCTTTCGTGTCAGCGAAAGTTGTCAACTGCGACCATTAATGGCGGTTCGGCGAATGTCGATCGGGTTTTGTCGACAGGTCTAGAACGGCTGCACCGAAGTCCGGCTTTGTAGTGGATGGGCCTCCCGTCTGCCAATCTCAACATTACGGTTCATTAGTACGGACATCGCAGTCAATCGACTGGAAAGACATTAAGATTTCGACTCTCACCGCGACGCTGCCACTTCTAAATACCGTATCTCTACTTTTTCCGTGCACAGGTCTGCTTAGCTGGAGGTGCCCGCAACTGGTTTGGGCTTCGTAACCGCAAAAAAATATTCGCTTCGCAGTCGCCATTGCTGTTGGATATAGATAGACATCAGGAAAATTATGCCATCTTAGCCATTCCGCATGCAAATGGTTTAGATTACTTGAGATGGACTTCTACAGAATTTAGCGACAAAGACAGAAGCTACAAAACAGCGTCGTTTCGAAAATACAAATCCAGTAGATGGTGTTAGGCGAAATCTACGACGTCCTCACATATAAATAGTAATGGCTATAGGTTATTCACCAGTCACTGGGCGGATATCTGATTTGGTTACCATGTCTGTGGTTCTTCGTTTATCCTTTCCGGGGGGGGTCAGGTTTCCAAAGCTGTTAGCAAAGAACTCGTCTTGTATGGTGCACTTAGACAGAAACTGCTGATAGACTCAACGCTGCGGATCGTAATATCTTACGTATATTTGTGGAAAGAGACGTGGAATTAAAGAAGCAATTAAGTGATGATCAGCGGGTGGTATATGAAAGCCTGGACATCATCAGGAGGCAGTTATATCAACACAAACGCTTCATTTGTACCGAGACTATAAATATGGTTCTATTTCTTCAGCTTCTTGGATCAACAACAACAACAACAACAACACACACACACACACACACAACGTATTTTTGCTTGCTTAATATCTTTTTAAATAATTTATTCGCATGGGATAAATAATTATCACATTTACGTGTAATAACACCAATCGTCGAATACGACATAGCTACCACGAAGTTGAATACAGTGACGGCCAAAATTAACGCAATACTCCAAATAATTCTGTATATTTAATTGCAATTTTAGAATAAACAATGAACTGTTCAAATATTTATTCCGTTTACGATTAGTGATTGATTTACGTATTTCTTTGATTCAGCTACATTAGTCAAAACATTGATCTACGGTTTACATTTATTGGAATTTACTGCTTAATTTTGTTTGGCTACATCCCTTCAAAAGGAAATGGTTACATTAAACATGATGAGATGATGCTTAGTACGGAAAATATATCAACAAATAAATGATGGTTAATTGGCTCTATTATGTTAAATATGGATTTTTTTAAAACATCTTAGCACGCACTATGTACATACCAGGTACTTTGTTTTAGGAAAAGAGGTGGAAAATATTTTGTCCATCACTGTAGACATTTGTTGATTTTTGTTTAATTTATCAAGTTTTTGTCTTGGTCACTGATTATTATACGATTTATATAATAATAATAATAATAATAATAATAATATAATAATAATAAATAATAATAATAATAATAATAATAATAATAATAATAATAATAATAAAAATAAAATAATAATAATAATAATAATAATAAATAATAATAATAATAATAATAATAATAATAATAATAGTAACAATGATAATAATAATAATAATAATAATACTAATAATAATAATATAATAATAATAATATAATAATAATAATAATAATAATAATAATAATAATAATAATAATTTGTCCATGATTTATTTAAAAATAATAATTAGCAAGGTATTTTAAATGTTTTATTGAGGTTTTGTTTCGTCGACAATTCTATGCTTATGAAATAAAAGTTAATTAAAAATTACAGCTGCATTTTTTATGAACTGTTCTCCTCCATAAAGACTCAACAGACAATATTCCGTGCTAAAAGGAAGAAAGCCAAAAATGTACATTAACGGGAAGCATGTGAATTAGAGGGATGTGTCGATTAGTTAGAAAACCATTGATAATAGGATGTCGGTTATTGCAAATGAAGCAGAGCGTGGTTTTGCACACGGAAACAGTCACGATCGATGCTAAACCTGACGAAGTTATTTTCAGAGGTGGATTTTCGGAGGGGGGGTGGGGGTGTGAGAGAAGAAATCACGTATCTTCAGTAGATAACGTTTAGCCAACAAGTTCAGCTTCCTGTTTGACGCGCAGCCACCACCACCATCTCTCTCTCCGCAAAGATATCCAGTAATCTATTCGCAGGGTTCTGTCGTTAATTTATTTGACACCGATGCAACAGGCAGAAAGAAGCCTCCGGCTGTAGTAGGAGGGGGCGGATTTATCGGACCTGCCTTCGGGCAATCCGTCTGTCTGCCTCGCGAAGCAAACTCTGGAGGCTCGAGCCGCAAAGGAGGAAAACCAATGGAAAATCTGCGGAAACGTCAGAGGGCGTCTTGACAAACTCTTTTTACACCTATAGATTTAATATATATATATATTTCCTTTTGTGGGTGATTTAAATTCATTCCTTTGTAAAAAATACTGAAAAACATTTTCATTGTTTTGGCTGCTAGAAAACTTTTTTTTATCTAAAAATAAAAAAAAATTTTTTTTCATTTCTAGGTTTATATTAAGCAAATATTATACTTGTTTTTTAATTATACAAACGTGTGACGTAAGTAAATAGACTTTCCACTGACACTCGAAAAGGCCTTTCCGGTCACATGATAAGCACATGACCGCGAGCTATAATAAAGACACTGGCCAGAATCCTCGGTCTGCAGACATTCTGTAACCAGATTTGAGGAAATTGATAGAATTAAGAGATGCTTAGTTGGGAAACGGGATGGGAAGATGCTCGTGAAAGCCAACAGAAAATCTAGAGGGCACTGAACATTCCGATGTCGACTCGATTTTTAACAGGGTGACAGCCATTTATGTGCATCCATGACACCGAAAGCCAACAGATTGGAAACTTTATGCTACGAAGAGAAACGCAGAAACCTAATCCTGGCAGTCGGCGTCTATGACAATGATCATCTGTTAAAATAGGGTAATATCTTGATGGCAGATGGCGCCACAGCATACATATACCGCTTGTAATGCGAGGATAGAGAGAGAGTCGGTGTACCAGTGCGCACCTTTCGAGGCCTGACTAGTCACCGCCCCTAACCCTATTGAGCGCGTGCGAGCTACCTTTAACAGATCCCTTCAAAAGTGTCTCCGTTTATCCACATCCCGAGACTCCTTAATGCGGGCTCTATGCCAGGGATCAGCTGCAGTCTTAAAGTAAATCAGCTCGTTGACTGTTTTGCATATGGCAAAGGTAATAGTGAAGCATTAGCCCCGCTCGCTCATTGAGTGATTTCAGAATAAAAGCTGTTCTTTTAAACTTGGCTGTATGGTTACCTATGTCCAGTGCCCCCTTAACATTGTTACTGTATGTATAATAAAATTTCAGATATTTATGTTTGATTTTAAATACAAAATACTATTTTATCAGTGGGATATATCATTCAGTTTCACGCCACAGCTCAGAACCAAAACGGGATTTTTTTTTTATGTTTGTCTTGTTCATCAGTTTAATTTAATTCGAAATCTTTTCGCTAGGGTTGAATAACGACACAAAATACCGATTAAAAACAAAACAAATATTGTAAACTTAAAATTTATCAATAAAAGAACATTGCTACCATTTCCCCCAAATTTCTCCTTCAATGATGCACGCTATTCTCATCAGGCCAAAGACTGCTAATAGCTAGCAAATTTTTGTCGTGAACCAAAATGCGTAATTCTCGCCATTTTGAATTTTGTATTGCATTTTCCGAGTGTCCCCCCCATTTATATATAACGATCAGGACTTTCTTATTAAAGGAAAACATTATTAATTTTTTGCAATTTATTACTACTTAAGAAATTCTGATAATTACTGGAATTATAATTTTGTCCTAATAAAATATTGCTTCGTATTTTGTGGTGGTTTGCCAAATCGAATGCCAATGGATTTATCATTGTTAAAAATGTCTAATTAAAGCGTAGAATTTCAAAAGGGCGCATATTAATTATAAATACGCTGGCCGACGTAATAAAAGACTTACTACTAAATAAATCATGAAGCATAAAGGACATTTCAATGAAAACTGGCTTGTGTGACAATAGTTTCTAATAAGTATACGCTTTCATATCTGGAGGCAGCCAGACGAGAAAGTAGCATCCTCCTGACTCTAGATATGACGTCACAATCCACTGATCCACCAAAAGAGGAACACAAAGTCAGAAACACACTACTGAAGCTTACCCTTTAGAGCGAATAAAAAGGACAGAAGGGGTTTTCGATTGTCAAAACATTGCTAACATTCAATACGTGACGTGCCAGCAATAATTATTGAGATTTGTATTATCCGATACAAAATTGTTACAAGGAATTCGTGTTAGTACAGAAAAGGAAGAAAATCTAGATGGCGCTTGTTTCACCGTGATCAGCTGCTAAATGGCCGTTTAGGATGTGGGAGAAAGAAGGAAGCATGAATTGTTGAATGTAGATTTGCTACCATTCCATCAACTCTGAAGCATTGTAGAACAGAAACAAATACCCATCTTTAACATTTACGGAGATTAGTGTCCAGTCGATGCCTAGCTATTACCTATTTATTGTCAGGAAGTTGAATAAATAATTAAGTTTTCGGAATTCTTAAAGCATAATGCATTTTTATAGCATATTTAGTGTGAATTGATGTTAATATATATAAAAGGGTTTGGAAAAATTATTTTCATATTCAAATATGCATGGTGGATTACCACTTATTGCTATATAAGTAATACTAAAAGTATGTATGTATATATAGTTCTGAAATAAGCATATCAACATAGCAACTTAGGTCTTTCACATAAATAATTTTTCTTAACTTAAAAATAGTCGAATACAATCTTAGTAATAATGATTACAAAAAAAGTCAACCAAAAATGAACAGACTAATAAAACCACATATAACCAAAGCAGCGAAGCTAGTACATTACAGTAAAACAAACTAATTTATAACCTAATAACGGACTACAAAAGCCAACAGACTAATGAATCGTTCGTAAACAAATATTCAAAGCATCTAGAAAAACTAGCAGATTAATTTAAAAACTAATAATCAATTTTTAGATATCAATTCATCAGTGTAGCATATAATAATTAATAGTAACTAATTAATACCTACTAGAGTGTCAAGGAGTCAACTATTTCACTAACTCAATACAGCATTTATTAACTAACGTTTACTTTAGAGATAAATCAGCTTTTGAAATAGAGTTAAATATCTAATCATTGTAAATGCAGGACTTTCGCGCAACTAGCTAATTCATCAAATCACTAAGCACTATGTTAAGTAGTAATCTAACCTAGCAATTAGTTAATTGCCAAATAATGGATTAGAATTATCTGTGATATAATTAATTCATTATTTTGAGGTAATTAAAGCAACCGTGTATGCAGAAAAAAGTAATTTTGTACTAAAAGTATTTTAAAAATTAATTAATTAGCTAATTTAGCAAGAAAAACAAAGAAAATTTAGATAGTAACCAAATATTAGAAAATGACTGTTATTTTAGCAGTATTTCATGATCTACATTTTTAATTGTTTGGTAGCAATAAGTTAAATAAGTTAGGCAAAGGTGAGCAAAGCTTAAATTGAATTTAGTTTACAGTTACAGTCTTTGCAAGTTTTGTTGCTTTTTAATAATTTATATACTCTGATGTTATTAATTAATATATTGGCAATTCATTCATTTTGACTAAACTCCCTATTTAAAAAAAACAAGGAATATTTATCAATTTACAAATTTATTTCCTGATTTCTTGTTTCATTATCTTGACCGAGAGATAAACGATTCCTCGCGATAACTAACTGGGCGGGCCATGTGTTGCACTACCTTTCCCCGTCACTGTTCTGTTTGACGTCACAGATGGACGGTTAACCCTTCCCCCGTTCGCAGATCGGTCATACATTTAAAAGAAAAAAAAAAGGGGGGTCCTGCAGTAAATTCTAACAACGCATCCATAAGGACGAAACAGGACGGGTCAGCGGATAAAGCTCAGCAACAGTTCCCTCCCCTCCCCCCGCTCGCTAAAATTGTCGACGAAGCAAAATCCCAATAAAAACATTTAAAATAAGTAAAAATTCTAAAATTAAAAATATAAATACAGACGAACGAAAACCATATTCATGTGTGGATGTCCAGATTTTTAAAAAACCAATTGCTCTTTAAATTGTGTTGAATTTTAAATCTGAAATTATCAAAAGATTTTAATGTCGACTGATGGGGTTAATGATTCTCACAATAAATAGAATTTTTTTTTTTTTTAAAATAAAAAAGGGGTTGGGGGGGCAATGTGATCCCTTTGAAAATTTTACATCTGCAGCAGTGACCGAAAGTCACATGGTAGGAATGTAAGACTTTCCGTCTGAGAGAGAACTCTGCAAATTTTCGCCCTCTGACAAAGTAAGAGAATCGTCTGGAAATGTGCGATCGGTGGAAGTCGTTCTCGGTGGCACCGGGAACCAGACGGGTTCCGCAGGTATCCCACGTTTAGTTAGACCCGATAACGAACGTGGGACATCTGCGGGAGCTGCACGAATGAATTATAATCGCAAGGAAGCAAATATAACGTTTCCAATGTGCAAGAATTTACCCGTTTTATTCGAAAATCACGGGGCCATGAAACATCTGTTGATGAGCAATATGTTAGAAATTGAAATCAATTTAAACAAGGTAGACGAAGCTTTTAGAAGATTCCATAAAGACCTTCAACTCAAAATGAATGATAGATGTCGTATATCTCGCTTTGTGGTTTTTCTAAAAAAAAAAAAGGTATTTCCTCGCCACAGTTGCAAATGGCGTTCAAAGGTAGATAGTTATCGTTATTAATTGCTATACAGGTATTTTAAATTAACTTCTAAAGGTAAAGACTACACACGGGCTAACTAACGTGTACAGCCCTCTGACCAGATTTCCCCTTAAAACTTTGGCTAGCATCGCAGCTCGGTTCGGGAAAAGAGGAAGAGAAACAGCTTTCAGCTCAGACAGTAGATCTACCGAAAGCGAACGTTCCGGCGGAGGACGGTCGGGTGCACAGAAGCCAGGTGGGTAAACGTTTGGTGAAAGGAAAAGAGACTTACCTTTGAAAAGTTTCGTCTTGTTGCACTTCTGAGATTGTCGTCAAGTGCGGAATGGACGAACAACTCTCGACACGGGGAAAATGCGGCGAGTATTGGAAAATGGAACAGGAGGCAAAAAAATAAGAATTCCTCAACACCTACTCCATCCAGGTCGGAGAAATACCGTCAGATGTATATATATATATATATTAGACTTTTTTGCGATTGCGCTTGACGAAAACAGCTAAAGGAAAATAGTTTTGTTGTTGGCTGAATTTTCTGTTTCCTTTTTCTCCCCCCTTATATATGTATATATATATATATATATATCCCCCACCGCCGAGATTAATCGAGGAGAAACCGGCAGCAGTCAGTGATGTGCGGAGGAAGGCAGGAACGAGCAGATAGATGTATCCAGGGGTCGAGACAAACGGCTAGCGCGGAGGTGGGTGGCTGTTACACGGTAATCGTTCGTCTCCACTCGATTCCTGGCTCAGTCACTCGGCCTGTAAACACTGGGAACGCGTCATGGGCAACGGCGCCGGGGATTGATCGGAGAAATCAGCTTACCTCAAAGGCCGACTGCCCGTGGTAAAGAGGAAGAGAAAGCGAGGAGGGGGTCCATTTGTAACGTTGTTGGGCAGAGGGAGACGATAGCTGAAGGGGGTCAGGGAGGAGTAGATAGATACGTTGGCCGCTGCTGCGAGAAGTGGCTGGGGATCCCGAGAATTTCGTTACATGTTTATGTTTATCCTGGTTGTGGGTCTTCTGTTCATCCAACCCCTCTGCTTCTACTGCACCCCTTCCTTTGAAACCCATTTCAAGCAGGACAATAAACAATTCTAACGCTTCACTAACTCTAACCCCTTTCCCAAATTCTAGTTTAATCTAACCCTCTCTCTTGACTTCTAACTCTAAAAGAACATCTAACTAACGGAAACCCTACCTTTCAACTTCTATTCCTAACGAAAAAACTAACCCTATCACTTAACACTAACCTTACAAACATCTATCTAACCCTAACCTTACAAACATCTATCTAACCCTAACCTTACAAACATCTATCTAACCCTAGCCTTACAAACATCTATCTAACCCTAACCTTACAAACATCTATCTAACCCTAACCTTACAAACATCTATCTAACCCTAGCCTTACAAACATCTATCTAACCCTAGCCTTACAAACAAACATCTATCTAACCCTAGCCTTACAAACATCTATCTAACCCTAACCTTACAAACATTTAACTAACCGAAACCCTGTCTTTTAACTCCTAATCCTTAAAAGAATCCCAACCTACCCTAACGCTCATTGTCCCGACATTAATTAACCAAAACATTAACCCGCACTAACGTTAATTTCTTCTATCTATATCCACTCATGACCGTCTATCTGCCGCCTAGCTTTGAGGTGTGATGCGTAGAAATCCCACAAAAGCTGTGCATTCTAGCATCTACCTGTACATCTACCTATCCGTCATGAAGCGTGGATGCCGAAAATTCTCCAATTAAATATTTCCAACTTGTATTGTTTTTTTAAAGACAACATCTGTTATATATTTGAATAACCGTTTAATACTGAACGAAAACTGAAGAGATAAAAGAATGTCCTCTCGAAAAAATACATGTCTAAGTTCAGATAAGCTGTTCCATTGGATAGCGAGCATGGCGATTCCGGTGTTGCTATGACGATTCGTTATTCACTGCTGATTGTCGAGCGGGGACCATTTGTTAATGGCTCTACTAGGTAGAAGAAATTACTCAATCAGATAAGAAGATAATACGTGTTAGAAATATCGCCAAACTGGAAAGTTTACATCTTCAAACCTTTTAGCGTCTAGTGGGCCGAAAATCTTCGGTAAAATCCATCTTCAGTTTGAGAGGAAAGACACTCCGACAATCTGACTGATAGAAGCAGAGAGAGAGAGAGAGAGAGATATGACGTTATTACAGAGAGAGATGACGTCAGTACAGAGAGAGAGAGATGGAGATATGACGTCAATACACACACAGAGAGAGAGATGGAGATATGACGTCAATACAGAGAGAGAGAGATGGAGATATGACGTCAATACAGAGAGAGAGATGGAGATATGACGTCAATACACAGAGAGAGATGGAGATGACGTCAGTACAGAGAGAGAGAGAGAGAGAGAGAGAGAGAGAGAGAGAGAGAGAGAGAGAGAGAGAGAGAGAGAGAGAGAGAGATGGAGATATGACGTAAATACACAGAGAGAGAGGGAGAGAGAGACTGGGACAAATCTTTTATTCTGACAGACCGGTCGGACGAATCTTCTGAGACTGATACCGACAACCAGATGGTTCTCTTTGTGTGGTATTTGCGTGACATTAAATATTCATCAGTTATCTGCCCGTGGGCAGATCCGCACGGCTTAGATCAATTCCATGGAAATAAACAGTTGAGATGGTTTCCCTTCCCTTTTCCAAATGCCACGAAGGCCTTGATAGAACTCCTTATTTTAAAATGAGAGTGGGCTGCGGATTAAATAAATATAGCAGATAATAAATATCTCGTCAGTACTCGGTAGAGGGCGGTCTCCTCGCTCTGGAATCCGCCGGGGGTCACCAGGGGGCGCTCCGCTTCTCCGAGAATAAACTCGTCACCTAGCTTCCGTGACGAGCGGAAAACTATATCGAACTTTTTAAAACTCGACCAGCGGGGGGAAAAAAATGGGGGGGTGGCCATACGGGAAAAATAATTAAAGAATAAACTTAGAATTAATACAAAGAGAAAAAGAAAAAGAAAATACTATGGCAGAAGACATGGGCCGATAGACGGAAGACTTCTAATCTACAGAGGGAATTTAGATGACCCGTGTGACGTCACAAGACCGGGGGCTGGGGGATAGTAAAAGAGAAAAGACGTCAGGAAGAGCGAGACGAAAAGGTAAACACCAAAGCGCACACGCACACACACACACGCACACACACACACACGCACGCACACACGCACACACACACACACACACACACACACACGCACGCACGCATGCATCCAATTTGTTGCAAAATGCACAGCAAACAAAACTGCGAAGACTAGGTATATGGCGGCAGGCCTTAACGGTAATGGCGCCGTGAACTGGCTTGAAAACTAGACCCACAGACGCGGGAAAAAAATCGAAACGCGGATTTCTCTTTAATCTCGGGAATCGGAGAAGTCAGAGGCGACTGGGAAATTTCTCTCTCTCTCTCTCTCTCTCTTCGTGGTGCCTTCTGGAGTTTGTTTTTCTTTTGCAGGAGGAGAGATGAGCTGGCGAAAACTGGCGGAAGAATACAACACTAAATTCACGAGAATAGTCCACAGGTGAGCATCATTTGCAGCACCGACATCACTACATCCTTCGGAGATTCCTTGGCCTTGTTTAAATGCAGACTTTAATTATTCATTCGTTCGCAACAAATGTGTTTCTAAATAATAAATTATGTTTTTTTTTTAAAAAAATATTTCTATAAAAACAAGGTTTGGTCGTTGCTAGTTTCGATACAAATGTTCGCGCGATAATTACATCAGAGTTCTTCCCTTTTTTCCCCAAATGTAAAACAAAAACAACAACAGCAGCAGCAGCAGCTCCGGCCCGGTGGTAGCGGGTTAGCTCCGTAAGGGGACCGTTGCTCCTGTACCGGGTTCGATCCCAGGTTGGGGTCGGAGTAGACTTGTCGCTGATGATGCCAGCCATAGCGTGATACAGCTGTACGGCAATTCCTTGGTGCCGGCGTGAGAGAGACCTCCCGGGTCCTTGGGGCCCACGGTGTCGAGTGGACCGGGCCGCTTGTCCGGCTCGACGAACATCTCTCAGTAACGAGGAGGACTCGACAGAGAACAGGCCACTTGTCTTCACGGGATGCGATGCCATTGACAGAGAGCCTCGTTCGGAAGTCCAACTCGCTCAACAACAGCAGCAGCAGCAAGAGGCAGGAACACAAAAGACGTTTTCGCTTGTTTAATGAAACTAATTTTTGAACGGAATCAAAACTCAGTAAAGTGCCAAAATTAACCCTTTCATTCACGTGTTATCTCGAACAGGAAGAGAGAGGATGAAGAAATTATAAGACAATTTGCTTGGCTTTTTTTTCCTACGTCATGGGACAAATCTAATGAACGGGAAGTGGAAGACATCGATAGGGCAGCCGTCGTCGCGGCAGGCAATCGTTGAAGCTGCAGACCCCCTGATAACTTTTCAAGTTGAAGTAGCGCCTCTTCAACTCATTACAGAAAGGTCGTCTTTCCGATAAATAACGCGGTACGAAGCTCGTACCCATTCTTAAGCCTATCGATTCTGTAAATCTCAGTTCTCTACAGGTATTAAAGTAGGGAAGGGGGCTTAATTGATAGCCAGTGTTTGTGACTATGCGGGTTAGTGAGAACGGTCTTATCCATTGAAGGTCTCCTGTGCTCTGCGATCTGCACTACCTGAAGATATAAAGTAGCTGCAGAGTTAACCCCTAGCGCTTGTATAGACGCACCCCATTTCCGTCTCTGTCTGTTAGCCAGCAGTTATTTCTCTGGGACTCTCTGAGTATCCGAAGATGCTGTCAGATTTTGTTGGACTATATACCTCGATCTGGATTTCTTTTGAAGAATGGCATTTTTTAAATATTCAGATATATGTAACATCCCACGAGTTAAGTGATGACAGATGGTGATCTTTTGGTGATGAATACCGCAAGCTGGTAGCCCGATGAGGGTCGGAACCAAGCTTTAGAATGTACAGCTCGTGAAAGGATTTCTCATATAGAGTAGAGGAAGAAAACAGAACTAATTATTTTTTTTCTTTACAGCACCAGGTAAACGTATTGGCAGGAGACATCGGAGAGCCTCGCCTTGCAAATCCGAAACATGCTGCTTCCCTAAGGCAAAGTGAGTGTAAAAGATAAACAAGAGAGAGAGAGAGGAGAGAGAGAGAGAGAGAGAGAGAGAGAGAGACGACGTCAGTACAGAGAGATATGACGTTATTACAGAGAGATGACGTCAGTACAGAGATATAACGTTATTATTTCAAAGAGAGATGACGTCAGTACAGAGAGAGATATATGACGTTATTACAGAGAGATGACGTCAGTACAGAGAGAGATATATGACGTTATTACAGATAGATGACGTCAGTACAGAGAGAGAGATATATGACGTTATTACAGAGAGATGACGTCAGTACAGAGAGAGATATATGACGTCAGTACAGAGAGATATATGACGCCAGTACAGAGAGAGAGATATATGACGTTATTGCAGAGAGAGAGAGAGAAAGAGAGAGACCAGTATGAATTAGAAAACCATATATCACTTAATGTTGTTTCTCTTCTCTAAACTGGGGTAAAGGTGAAAGCATGGTTTTTAATGTGATTTCCGCTTTATCGCGAAAACTTGGAAGAGCGGAATGGCCAGCAGTGGGTGGGCATCACTTCTGACAGCACAGTTCGTTAGAAGAAAGAAAAGTTAATAATTACAATGTTTGGCTAATATTCGTGGGAAAGACGAGCGGTGAATATGAATGTTTAACGAAGAGGATAAAGACGGATTAGCACCAAGTCTGGCCGTATACAATTTCTACTCGATAAGCAAAGGCCTGTTAATAAACAACTTTTCTAATACTTTTTTAAAAAATAATCAGAGCATAACAAGTTTTAAACGCTTTCATTATCTAAAACAACATGAAGATCCTGCCTGACTTTTTATTTATTTTTTTTTTTTTTGGTGGAATATGTTTCTCGTTAATTAGCCGACGGAAACGATTAATTAGTCGTTTAATTAAAGAAAGCAAAAAAACAACCCAATTTTCGTTTCGTTCTTCGCACATATTGATTATTTGGCTCGACCGCGCACCAGCTTTGATGTAATTCGTCCGTAAGCTGGCGCTTTACTCTTTGTTGATTGACGTCCGACTCATTTAAAAGTGGGGGCGGCGAACAAAGACGGAACCATGTAAGTGCGTTAGCTGGTATCATATATATATGTATATTTATTAAGATGCCACTAAAAGGGCTGCGCTCTTCAGCAGATGAAAGAGCTGGTGGACGGTTATTATGGACTGGAAATTTGTGAGTTTTTCGCAGCTAGCTGGCAGGTTCGGGCGAGTTTGAAGTTATTGAGCAGCTCGGTGACAGACTGTCGTTAGATTCGCTTCACGGAAAACCAATTCCGATGAAAGAAACGAATACAATTCAAACGACCGAGTTTTGTGTAATAGTCAAAGCCACCCCACAAAGAGGGCTTCACACCTTAATCTTTGGCCCCGGTAGCACTACTTCACCAATATCAACGCCGTCTGTGTCCAGAAGATGCCTGTACTTTGTTTTTTCCCGTCGCCAGATGGCATCGCTGTGAGAACGTATCCGAGATGAGACAGTAAACTAGATTGCACCTAGCTAATTGAAACTCTGTCCTTTGTGGTTGTCTTTCCGTGTTATTAGTCTTAGCTTACCACAAAGTAAAAAGCGACAAAAAGGACAACAACAACAGCAAAATATAGGATTTCTTCAATTTACTGATAACTTAACAAGAATAGGCATCCACGGTTACTCTATAATTCCTCGAAATTAAAGATAAAGGGTTCTCAGTTAATATCGTTACTCTGACAAAGATCTAGCACCCAGCCCGGCTTGTCTGCGGAAATCACCCTTGGTGTTGATATCCTTTCGCTTGTTTTCTCTGTCCCAGGTGATTTTAAACAGAACTAGAAAGAAAACGATGTTTGAGGAATTGCAAAAGTCGGACTTGGTGAAGGCGAAAACAGTGTTAATATAGGAAGATCTTGGATTTGATTAGCTCAAGTTCTAGCGAACTGACGCTACTTCATGCAGATCTATCTGCTTAATCGGTATGCAAGCCTATTTCGTGTGGGTTTTGCTTGCGTGACAGAGCCCGGTGAGTGGGGGACGCCTCCATGATGCAGGGAAGGCGGGCGAAAGTCGTGATTGATGCCCCTTAATCGTCGGTTTCGTTTGATTGCCATCTAAGCGGCTGGAAAGAAATTCAGTTCGCGACAAGCGTGATAGAGACGTGGCCGCTCCGCTCGAGGTCGGGTCGACGGAGCACGACAGCTCCGGCAGAGCCTCGTTGCTCACGGTGTAAGGCAAAGAAGGGCACCTTTACTCCCACGCCCGTCCCAGCAGACAACAACACGTCGACATGAAGAAACTCTGCTTCAAAAAGGCAACTGAAACGGACGAGTCCGTTTATCATAAGTAGCTCTTCTTTAGGACCGCCGAAATGCCCCGTTCCCCTCGCAGACATCACCGGTGTACGTTTTTTTTTTTTTTGTGGGTGCTACAGCTTTAATTCAGCTACAAGGTTCCCCCTGACGGCTAAAGGTCCAGCGGTGAGCTCCGGTCGTGGTGTGGGATCCCAGTCACGGGTCGCCTCTGATGATCTCCGCTAAAACCAGCTGCCAGTTCGTGGTGTTTGCGAGATTCCTTCGACGGTAGAACCTGGTGTTTGTAGACGACTTTTCTGCCAGGCAACTTAAAGATGTCCCTTCCAGAGAGTTAACTCCGATGGGTGCTGAAGCCACGGTCTCCTACAGAACTACCGTTCGACAAAACGATAAGAATAACACGTGTTTATCGGTTGCGTATGAACAGAGCCGCCGGGTTGATCTGAATTTAGAGGGTTATGGTAAGCTGTTACACAGAAAACGGCTAAAGTGGTACCACACTTAAAGGGTGACTATCGGATCATTTTAGCATCCACATAGAGAAGACTTTGGGCGACGAAGGAGCAGCAATTATCTGATGTTCTCTTGAGAGGAGCGTCTACGACACGAACTTCCGTAAAATATCGCTCCGGGGTCAACGACCAGCATAAGTGAAAACTGACCGCGTCCGCTTTAAAAAATGGCGCCCGAAAGTCTGGATTGAGAAAAAAAATATATATATGTAAACAGGGGTCTTTTTTGTAACAAGCAATATCGGCTCAGATTAACGCTACTTGTTTTTTTTTTTTTGGCACTTTCTTCGCCCACTCGCCAGAAGGCGACACCAAAGATTTTAAAAAAGGCGGATCGGTAGCCCAGTGGTTAGCGTGCCGAACCACTACGCTCGAAGTCCCGCCGGCCGCTTGGCTTTCGAAAAACCCACGAACTTTCACATCTAAAAATAAAATTCCAGTAAGGATTTTTTCTGCTGAATCTGGAAGTGTTGTGTCCCGCATGGTGCAGGGTTGGCAAAGAGTCCTACCGGACAACTGTGGCTCTACGTTCCTTTACCGGGATTGTTTACCGTGTAAACGGCTTCGTACAACAACTATTCTTTTAATTTTCTTACTATTTTGGCTGTCATCGGTTGTAGAGTTTAACAGGGAAATTAAAAAAAAAAAACTGAAATGTTGCCGCTTGGTTACTGTTAACAGTCTTAAGTTAAAAGGGTCAAAGAGATAGATGGAAAGACGTCTGGTTACCTTAACTTTTAACCAAGAATTGTGTACGAGTGCTTGTGGAAATTGTGTGAAATCCAGGTACTAAAAATGGCTAAAGAAAAGCTCATCTGTACTCTGTCTTCATTGGATGACCTAAGAATGGGAGGGCCAAGTCTACATGGTATTTGCTCGACATTAAATATGACGAAGTCTGCGTAGGTACCGCGTGACGATGGCACTCAGATTTTTTGTGCCAGTTCATCGAAGCTGCTTTCTCCTCCAGAGCTAAATTATAAAAATCGATGGGCTTACGGATACAAGCATCTTCAGAGAGAAGTAGATGGAGCTCTAACCACGTAAGGAAGCTGAAATGCCAAGTTGACGATTTTTACCACCCGAAGAAAAGAGCTACGAGTAATTTTCAAGCCGACCGACCTTTCCCCTGTAATCATGGGGTTTTTTGCTGCCTAAAACATAGTGTTCTTCATTTGAAAAACGAAACAAAGAGCGATACAAAGTGTCTAGTGTTATCCATGCTCACCAGGGCGAAAATGTATTTTGAAAACAATCCTTATAAAAAATTCCTTTGTTATAATTTTGAACGGGAATAGATAGTTCTACGATTATTAAAGACTTTGTTTAGCCATTTTCGCTCAGAACTTCATTCGTACATCAACAAGGGGGAGGGGAAAACACACAATAAAGGAGACAAAGTGTTGATTACGTCCAGACCTGTCGATAAATCAACGTCCCAACTTTCCTGATTAAGAACGACTGACGTGAGGACGTCGGCTTTGCTCGTCTCGACTGTCGTTAATCCGAGCTCAGGTAATATAGCGGGAAAATCCCGAGTCAGGATTTCCCAGGTGATCATTTTTGAGCTGGTTCCCGATCGTCTGAGGACTTCCCTGTGCATGGTAAGCAGGCCGTTTAAATGGAACTGCCGTATCACAGCATCTGAATAACGAAGAAGCGGCTTGCTTGTATGAAATTGAATTTTCGAGCAGCCGTATCACGTAATTAGATTTCTAACTCTTTTACGACCGGCCTGTTCCAAAAACTACTGCCTTTGGCAAATTCTGATGTAATCGTGTTTCTTGGAACCGAAATGTTAGCTGCTCATTTAATTACTTTTGTTTCCAGAAAATTCTTAATGTTCTTCATCCCGTTTCAAAGGATCTGTGTCCATTTTTTAAAATGAAATAAATTGCATTGGTTTTTAAAATAAGAAAGTAATTTGGTAATCTAGCAAAAGAGATCAGATTAAATATTATGTAAATATATGTAAAGACAGTTAATCATCTCTAATGCTAAATAGATAAAACAAAACAAACAAAAGTAGGTCTGTTTTCATGTTTATTAAAAGAGAAATACAACAGATCATATATCTTCTTGTTGCACTGCTCTTGAGAATCTAACCCATCTTTGCGCTGCATTTAGTTTCTCTCATATTCATGACATATATTCCAAGTACAGATGGTCCTATACTTTCTTATTCCAGTCATTAGAATTGAATTTGTATCCAGTGAGATACTATTTTGTCTCCATTTGAGTATCCAGCATGGCCATGCTAGAGTATCCTGGGAAAGATGTCGTCAGTGTTAGAGAATAGTCCAATGGCAGCAAGGGATTTGGTATTAATAAATTCGGCTTTATTTTGACTATACCCAGTTTTCTGCTCTGCATACACGTGAACGTTAAATGTATTGTATGGCACTTATCTTGCTTCTCGTTGGCCAATCATCGCCATCGGCTCCGAGCTGTAGTTTGTTATCTAATCAGTGATGCGGCTGGGCAATCCTTTCTTTCATAAGATAGACTGAGTCCTTTCATGCCAGCATTTGTTCCCAGTGATTTATAATTCATCCCTTTCCTCTTCCTGTTAATGCTCCAGGCACTGAGCTGAAATAAAACTGTGTAGTGCGCTAATAGACAGGAAGAAAAAAACCCAAGAAAATAAGTTACCTAGACAACACCACCCAAATATTTTTTAAGATCTTGAAGCCCAGTAGTATATCGTGTATGTTTCACCCCTATAATTGAGGCTTTATATCCGGTAGCAGACTCTGCCATAGTGGAAACAAATACCTAGGCAAAAAAATTCTTTTATTAAAAGAAAAACCGTCGTATTGTCATTTATACATCTGAAAGAGTTTAGCCGCTCGAATCAATGGGTTTTAAAAAAATGAACAAACCAAGGAACTGATGTCAGAATGATAAAATAACTGTTTCTATTGACACGTTAATTATTAATATTCATGAAGATACTTAATTAAAAAGAAAAAAAAAGATGGAACCACTCGACAAAAATTATCGACTATTTAACTAGAATTTTCTCTGAAGAACCATCATCAATCGGTTATCATTTCCCGGGTTTTTACTATGTTTCTTAAAAATCATTTAAATATTTTATTTCCTCAACACTTGTTAATCCAGATGAGTAAAATAGATTTTTCCAGATGTTTATATTACGACACTGAGATTTCTTAGTTAATAAAGACAGTTTTTCTAAATGTCTGTGTAACGGAGTCTGCTACCAGATAAGATGTCTTTCACTACCTCCACTGTCTCAATGCAGGAAGTGTAAGATACTTGATATACTAATTGACTTATTCGGTCATTTTTTGTTTGTTTGCTGTTTCCTGTTGCATTACTATTACAAATCCATCTTTTTGCCCCTTTCAGCCATTGGAAAAATTCAGATAATGGTAGGAGTGAAACAGCATTTTTCTATTCTTGACCCCCACTCTAATATTTTTCTGGCACCCATCTGTTTCATATATTTAAAAAAAAAAAACTTAAGTAGAACCTGGCTAATGAATTCATTCTAGCTATTCTTTTGCAACATCGATCTTTTTACTTCAGCAATTTGTTCAAAACGTCAACAACTCTGATGACGTCTAACACGGGTCTGAGACTCGAAACCACGGACGGTCAGTGAGATAGCTGTTCATTGGTGACGTCTAGCACGGGTCTGAGACTCGAAACCACGGACGGTCAGTGAGATAGCTGTTCATTGGTGACGTCTAGCACGGGTCTGAGACTCGAAACCACGGACGGTCAGTGAGATAGCTGTTCATTGGTGACGTCTAGCACGGGTCTGAGACTCGAAACCACGGACGGTCAGTAAGATATCTGTTCATTGGTGACGTCTAACACAGGTCTGAGACTCGAAACCACGGACGGTCAGTGAGATAGCTGTTCATTGGTGACGTCTAGCACGGGTCTGAGACTCGAAACCACGGATGGTCAGTGAGATAGCTGTTCATTGGTGACGTCTAGCACGGGGCTGAGACTCGAAACCACGGACGGTCAGTGAGATAGCTGTTCATTGGTGACGTCTAACACAGGTCTGAGACTCGAAACCACGGACGGTCAGTGAGACAGCTGTTCATTGGTGACGTCTAGCACGGGTCTGAGACTCGAAACCACGGACGGTCAGTAAGATAGCTGTTCATTGGTGACGTTTAACACAGGTCTGAGACTCGAAACCACGGACGGTCAGTGAGATAGCTGTTCATTGGTGACGTCTAACGCGGGTCTGAGACTCGAAACCACGGACGGTCAGTGAGATAGCTGTTCATTGGTGACGTCTAACGCGGGTCTGAGACTCGAAACCACGGACGGTCAGTGAGATAGCTGTTCATTGGTGACGTCTAACGCGGGTCTGAGACTCGAAACCACGGACGGTCAGTGAGATAGCTGTTCATTGGTGACGTCTAGCACGGGTCTGAGACTCGAAACCACCGACGGTAACTGAAATAGCTGTTCATTGGTGACGTCTTACACGGGTCTTGCTCTCGTACAACACAGAGACGAACGTACAGTTGAATAAGGGGCTTAAACTACCAACTTTCTTCTGTTCGCTTGATCGCCAAAAATAAAAAGGCAAATTCTCTTACCATCATTTTTCGCTTTTCAAAATGTTCAAACGTATAAAATAACCACAAACTCGGCCTGTTCGGTTAGGTGTCTGTTGTTATCACCGCCTCCGGCTTTTAAAACCATTCCGCTTAGTTTCTGCAAAAGATACTGAACACAGGCCGACAAGACCCCGGAATAGGCCGGTCGCCTCTTAGAAATTAAAAAGACTGAATTTCATAATCGATTTTTAAATTTAAAAAAAAACTTTTAAAAAAACACAAA
Source organism: Nautilus pompilius (assembly GCA_018389105.1). Classification (NCBI taxonomy): domain Eukaryota; kingdom Metazoa; phylum Mollusca; class Cephalopoda; order Nautilida; family Nautilidae; genus Nautilus; species Nautilus pompilius. The sequence continues at coordinate 2,089,837 of JACATO010002446.1, forward strand.
AAATGGGTGAAACCTCTTAAATCGGTGTCAGTGCGATTTTCCTGTACGTTTTTTGCTGTCATTAATCTTTTTCGTTTTTAATTAGTTTAGAAAAAATATTGTGAACCCATTTCCAAAAAATAAAATATTCTTCCTTCACTACAACTTAAAGGTAAAACTTGCAACTCATCTTGTTTGATATATATCTCCGACTACTAAACCAGGTTTTATCTCCCTATACCACCCCAGACTAGAAGTAATGATTAGGGTTAGGGTTAGCGTTAGGTTTCGAATGACTGTATATCTAGTCGACACACTCGTGAAGCAAAATACCTGGGATTAGACTGGTATATGCGTTTATTATTGCAAAAGGACTATATTATATATTATCGAGGATGGTACTTTGTGCCATAACCTCCATGGCCTAACCTGTTCTAAGTAGTACAGATCTGAAGGGTAATGAGGTTCAGCTGGGAGGGAAAGGGTTAAATGTAAAACATTCAACGCCTGGGGCACACAGCCCCTCTCTCTCTCTCTCTCTCGCTCTCTCTCTCTCTTTTTTAATACTTCTGATCTCTGTCGAGAATTCTCGGGAGAAACAAGTACTAACCGGTTAAGAATCATCGAGTTAGTTTTGTTTTTAGCGTCGCTACGATATCGACAAAATGCCTTTTGGTTCGGTAAAGAATCGTTAAATGTCCGCTCAGTTTTCCAGAAAGAAAAAACCGATTCCTCGGGCTTTTTTTTTGAAATAGTTTTGTGTGCGTTGTGTTTGCAGGGTGTGGGAGACCAAAGGCGAGAAGATTGGTTCGGAGGCCCGAGTCTCTATCGCCAGTTCTGAGGTCCATTGAAGACTGAACCGCTGTTGGGGAACAGAACTCCTACAGCCAGTGGCTCTGGTTGTGCCCAATAAAGTCAAAGTATATTAAAAATAAATAAATAAATAAATAAAAGGCGTTTTGATATGCAAGAGATTTTTATAAACATGAAAACTGTGAGATGAGTGGGTTGGATTGTCGGTTAGTAGGTAGCGAGAGTTAGAGGGTTAGGGTAAGAAGATTGAGCACCGGTATTTAGAGACAACGAACTCTCCTGTTAATTTATTAGCATAAAAGCCCCACGGGAAACACCAGCGAAATCGGGAAGATTCCCGAGTTTTCGTCAGAAAAAGAAAAGGGAAATTTCTTTTTCGATCTTTTTTCTTTTAAAAAAAAAATAGAAAGATTTGCAAGATTAAATGAAGCCAGAGAAAGTAAGTGAAGAAAAATAAACTGTTACAATAATGTAATAAGGCAGAGAAACTAAAAAAAAAGAGAGAGAGAGAGAAAAGTGGACAAGGGAGTCTACGAGAGGAACCAAATAACTCGCGGATGCAGATAATTTGTCGTCTTTCGTCTTCAACGAAACTCGATCTCACAATATACGGACCTAACTCGTTTTGTTTTTCGATCAATATATTTTTTAATAGTGAGAATAATAGCAACATAAAACAATAAGAAATTCATAACATCCCGTAATATTTTTAATAACAACAATTTTAGTTTTATTAGCAACAACGTCTTTAATATGAAGATTGATAATTACATTTTCAAAAAAAAATGCTGAGATCAACAAAAGTAATAAAAACAACCCCCCCAGTGTAAAAAATATTGCCAAACAACATCATCGGTGTCAACAACACCATTAAAACAGCCCTCCCAGTGTCAAAAATGTTGCCAAACAACATCATCGGTGTCAACAACACCATTAAAACAACCCGGCCAGTGTCAACAATGTTGCCAAACAACATCATCGGTGTCAACAACACCATTAAAACAGCCCGCCCAGTGTCAAAAATATTGCCAAACAACATCATCAGTGTCAACAACACCATTAAAACAGCCCTCCCAGTGTCAACAATGTTGCCAAACAACATCATCGGTGTCAACAACACCATTAAAACAGCCCTCCCAGTGTCAACAATGTTGCCAAACAACATCATCGGTGTCAACAACACCATTAAAACAACCCGGCCAGTGTCAAAAATATTGCCAAACAACATCATCGGTGTCAACAACACCATTAAAACAGCCCGCCCAGTGTAAAAAATATTGCCAAACAACATCATCGGTGTCAACAACACCATTAAAACAGCCCGCCCAATGTCAACAATGTTGCCAAACAACATCATCGGTGTCAACAACAACATTAAAACAGCCCTCCCAGTGTCAACAATGTTGCCAAACAACATCATCGGTGTCAACAACACCATTAAAACAGCCCGCCCAGTGTAAAAAAATATTGCCAAACAACATCATCGGTGTCAACAACACCGTTAAAACAACCCGTTCATTGTCAGCAATATTAGCACAAAGCAATGTTATCAGTTTTCGTATCAAATTCTAAACAGCTGAATTTCAAAACAAGTTGAGCTGTTTTGCTTGTAAACTACTCATCAGCGGAAGTGTCCGCAACAGCAACAGCAGAAGATATTAGCAACAAAGTGGAGATTGAGAAAAGTGTCTGAGATAAATTGTGAACACGGTAAAGCAGTTTTCCTTTATGGTTGATCTTGATTTCTGCCAGACGTTTCAATTTTCTTAAACTGTCTTTTAATCAACTGATAGGCCGAGGGCAGCTGTCGCTGTAGCCCGGGTATCCACATCAGCGGTGAAGACGACGCGGTTCATACATAAGTGACATTTTGTCTCAAAATTCACGCAACTTTTCGATTCCGTTATCTTCACTAAGTTATTCGCAGAACCGTTTCTAAACCTCCATTTGTCTGTTGCTGTCGTCTCTCTTTTTTATTGAATGCTTTCCCCGACCATCTCTGGTCTATTTTTGAAATCCTCGAAGATATTAACGTCTCGAATTCCAGATTTCACCAACTGCAAAGCAACGACAAAAGGGAACTTACGGAACCACGTCGAAGCCCGTCAGTAACCCGGCGCGTAGCCTGATCACAGCTCCACTTTCTCACTACTCATTCGTCTCGGAGACACGACAGAAAAGAATTATAGGGAAACGGTGATATATGCCTTCGGGGCTTTTTTTTCCTCCGATTAACTCCATTAGGTTCCTAAATTCCGTGTGTAGCTTTAGAGACTGACGCGAGCGACGTCAGCATCTTCCAGTAATGGATCGACGTTTATAGCATAAGTCACAATGTCCACCTTGTTCCGAAACAACAGAAAGCTGTGTTAAATTTACCCACCGGCTGGAATAATTTAATATGGCATTCTTCCAGTGTTTTCAGAGCACCCGACCAGAGGGTAAAGCCGGACGATCAGAAACCATTTTCAAATTCCTTCTCCTGGTGACCAAGCGCCAAAAATCCGTCACTGATTCCGCTCTTGTTTTCCTACTATTAACGATTTGTGGGTTTCCGTCGAAGAATTCCAGCCGAATTCCCTCGTAAGCAAACTTATACACAATCCAGTAGCATAAAGTAGCCTTTGGAAATTCGAAATTAGGGTACCCACGCCCCCTCTCTTGTTTAAATTCCATATTAAACAATATCGCGGTATCTTGGCGGAAACGTTCGGAACGGTAAAGCTACGAGCATCACGGGAGTTTGCTTTTGTTGTTATTGTTTTTTTGGGGGGGGAATTCCTGACAACGAGCCGAAAGTGGAGATAAACTGATTATAAAAAGACAAATACGATAAAGAGATCAGATGCAAGAAATGGCAAGAGACGACGTACCGACATTACTTGGGTTCAATTTTGTTGTTGTTGTTGCTTTGCCATTTTGAAAGAAATTATAGACCATATTTACCCCGGCACCCTAACCCCCACCCACTTAGCAGATGGGGCCATTCTTTGTCAGAACCAGTTGGCTCTTGACCTATCATTTGGGAACCAAAGAAGGGGGTCACATCCATGACTTGATTTGACGTGATGCCGTTTGGCTATGAAAGCAGTAAAGTTGCATCCTAGCCGCATAAGAGGTAAACGGATACAAGGCATCATCGCATTCCCACATCTCTGAAACCCGCATCGGCTTTTGAGAAATTGAGGATAGTTTTTGTTGTTGTTGTTGTTGTTGCAATTATCTATATATAATGCGAGATTTTTCATCTTTAGCTTGAGGTGTATTTCTCGTCGAGGCCTTTTCAAAATCATTAAACATTACATCTTTAAACTAATACTTTGATTAAAAGTAATTAATTTTCCTGGCTTAAGGCGAATCTTAATGAGCATTCTTCCTTTCTTTCATACGCCGCTTCTGTAACAGCATTGACATTGCTTGTGCTTAACAGATAACTGCTTGATACGTCCACATTCATCCGCATGATTAACCAATCTTTTAATTAAATAGGAATAATATTACCTTGTTGCTTCGGGTCCTCTACAGACAGTAATGTAGGAAGGGCTTATGAAACACGAGCTGAACGCTTACAGGAACAACACATTGCTCCAACGTATTTCTCTAATACTATGATTTGGTTTCAGTATTACAGTTACTGATCACAAACTAACTGCACATTAGTTAAGTTAAATATTTTCATACTCATATTTCGGAAAACCGATATTTTGATTTTTTTATAGTTTTTTTTTTAAAAAATGTTCTGATAAATAAGGCTAAAACTGGCGTTGTGTTGCACAGCCATGATGCGTGGTCGAACGCCAGGCGGCGCTATGCACACCAGAGAAGCACAAGATGGCCTTGCCACCTGCGCATGTTTTGAAAATACTCATTCTTTTAAAAAAAAATTCTATTGAAGTGAATGCTGCGGGTTAGTTCTTAACCTTCTTACTAGAAGACCTCCCCGTCTCTTAGGTTTATTTTAAAAATATGACTTTGCTTAAAGCAAATCGAAGAACAATCAAGCCCCGAGTTTGCAGAGTTGTCCTTGATGCATAGCAAGACTCGCTCTGGCACAGACGCATTGTGGAAAGTCAGCTTCAACGTGTAAAAACATATCGCTGTACAAATAACGCGGCTCTCATCTCACGCCTTAGTGTTTTGTCGAAAAGAGATTCCTGAAGCAGCCAGGGATGTGGGTTAACTCTTCAGGCTGGTAACCCCCCTTCTCTCTCATACAGAAGCTGTGACGTTCTTCACAGCGTCCCTTTCGATTATAATTATTTATTCATACGTATGAATGACATATGACATTTATAAACTACTGTAATAGGGGCGAGCTTCGACGCGGTCTGTTCAGAATACTCTTAACACCTAACTTGCTACGTCCGTAATTACGGATACTTGCAAACCTATTCACCCTTGGTAGGTATTGCTTGCTTATTACGGATTAGCTACTCAAATTTGTAAGATTAGTTACCGCGAAATAACAACACCGACAACACAGATGAATAGTTTCTGTCGAAGAAAAGAGAGAAAAGATGCAGTTTTTACCTGGAATTTGGAGCGGTACTTGAGTGCGGGAAGCGTTTGAGATCTGCAATAGTTCGGTAGAGGTTCTCCGCGTCTGGAAACAATTAGGGGTCATTAAGCAGCCTCTTTTTAGGATGGAGGGCTCTGTTGTGGACTGGAGCCAGTACGAGGCCAGCTGCTCCAGGCTGAGTTCTTTGCACATAGATGAGGAAGGATGCATTCCAACGTCGACAGTTTACAAATTACACAAACACGGGATTTACGATCCGTCTACTGTATACACCGACTAAGATGTTTAGGTGGCTGGAGTCTGTCATTTCTGCTATATTCTGCACTCCGAAATCCACCCAGTTAGCCCAAGGATGCAAAATCACGACACTGCTCGGCGTGCGTTACTTCGATCGACAGCGACGTTTCATATTAAAAATCGGTCCATAAAGGAGAATGAGCTCTCTCATATCGTACGAAAAAGCAGTCAAACAAACAGCTTCTACTCATATATAAGAACAGCTATTGTAGGGGCTTAAAGGAAACGTTCGCCAAATCCCTTTCACTCTAAATTAGTAAAATAGGGGGAAATTGCATTTATTTCTATCTGACATTAAGTAATTTAGTAAGTTACCTAGTACTGTTTGTATATGTACTGATGTTTAGATAAAAGCGTTTCTCCAAACTTATAATATACCATCTTTCTGTACTGGCACCGATCTCTGTTTTATAAGTATCTTTCCTTTTTATTAACATATCATTATTTTCCCTAACCTCTCTTCATTTTCGTTTTGCTGTTAGACATATAATTGTTATTACATTCAGGATTAGGAGAAACGTCTAGCTGCTGCGAAATTTCAGGTTGATTTATCGGATGGCAGATAATTCGATGTTTCAGCTTTAAAGAAGTAGACGGCTGGACCGGAAGAAGAAGAAAAAAATACTTCCGCAACTTACACTTAGTAAATATCGCATATAAACCATTATCCCCTGTATACGTAAAGATCCAAGCTTTGTTCGAACCTAAATACTTTACTAATATTAAATATTTATTCTCCAGAATGGTTTTTAAAAAAAAAAACAAAAAAAAAAACAGAAGAGGATAAAAAGATGCCGAAGAAAATCTTCAGAGTTGTCAGTTATACTTCTGAGAAGAATAAAAAACTTGAAATGTCAAAGGCGGAGGGAGATGGTGCAGTGCTAATATGCAAGCTTAGAAACGTTCGCTTAATGAGTACTTTTTGGAACGTGGAGTAAAGGGGCGATACCACGTTTTGCAGGTTCACCAACAAAAGGGAGACAATTCAATAGACTTTTCATCGGACACTCCTTTGCGTAATTGGCCTGCTGTCCAAAAGAAGAAACACCAAAGCCGTATCACCAATGAAGTTGCTGTCATTTCTAAAGTGATAGATCAACATCCGTCACAGGTGTCGCTGCCCCTGATCAGTGTTGGGGGGGGGCATCGCGAGGTCAAATGAAAGGGTTCGAGGTAAAATTAAAGATGCACTGACCTTGTACAGAGAATTAAATTACATTTCTAAAGCAAATCATTCAAAACCTTACTCAATGCTGTCGAACAAACGGATAACGGTTTCTTTAATCAGAATCCTTATAAACTACTAGTTTTAATAACCGAACCGGGAATAGATTCTGTCAGGTAAAATCGGTTCGGTTAACGGTTCTCTCGAGATTTTCCTATTCGCATTAAAAAAAAATAATAATCGAAGGTAAGAAAAAACAACAACTGATTTTCAGGTGTGGTTTCTAAATGAATAAAACCCGGTCTCATAAGGGGGCAAACAAGGAGGGGCTCGGTCCCTTAATAATGGTCTCGGGGCGGATCGCCGAAGCGAGGACGAGCGACGGGTCTAGAAACGCTTCCACGGCACCCGACGACGTTTCACAGCCCGAAGAGCGCCACTCGGTTCCCGGACACTTCCGGTCGACGCCATGTTTGCTCTCCAGAGCTTTCCTCGGTTCACAGCGTTGCCCGTCCGAATTCTTTGCCATCTCTCCGCCGAGCCTGTACACAACGGCAGCGCCCGGCTGATGCCGACGTGTGTCCACGTGCACACTTACTAAGGTTTATCGGAGAACGGGATTAGCGAATTACCGGGAACGTTGGCCGATGGGCTTATGGCTCATTTTCACTTTTGAAAAAAAAAAGAAAAGAAAAAAGACTTTATTTACTTAAGTCTCCTGCCGCAACTTAGTGGTTAGCGGGGCATCAGTATCACGGCAACGTTCAGATGTGAGCTGACGTCCGCGGACCCGAGTTTTAAACGCTCAGAAAACAAATACTCTAAACAGGCCGGAGCAGTTCTGTAAGCTTTCTTAAAGCGTCCAGAGAAATGTCTTTGCACAAAATCACAATCTGAAGTTTGCTTTGAATTCTTAACTTCTCTAAAAAAAATGAAACTAAATTAGTGGAATAGAATATTTTGTTTGCACCTTTCTGGTTGATAATCAGAAAGTAAACTGAAGTAAACCAACCACTGAGCGGTTGTAAAGTTTTCTTTATTGCATCATTCATAACATTTCGAAAATAATTATATTCTGACACATTAAATAAATAGTTAAAGCAGCTGGAATACATTTAACAGCATTTGTTGAAAGAGTTGATGGTTGTGATAATACAAGAGTTTTAATTTTTGTTAAGGAAACTAATAATGGTCTCTATTACAAGATTCGCCCAGACAAGAGTTGTCGTTCTTTGTTAAAGAATTGTCTTTACGTCTGTTCTTTCTTCTTTTTTGGTCAGACAAAAAGTCGTCTATTAAGATTACAGTGGTTGTTTTTAGTTAGAGAATCACTTTTTCGGACTTTCAGTAGAAAAGGTGTCCGTTTCGGTTCAGTTATAAGCATTAAGTAGAAAGACAAAAGCTAGCAAACAGAGTTGGTGGTGGCAGTGTTCTTTATTGTGTATTTGGCGAGAGAGAGAGAGAGAGAGAGAAGAGAGAGAGAGAGAGAGAGAGAGAGAGAGAGAGAGAGAGAGGTGACGTCAGTAGGGAGATGACGTCAGTGCAGAAAGATATGACATCAGTACAGAGAGATATGACATCAGTACAGAGAGATATGACGTCAGTATGGGGAGAGATGACGTCAGTGCAGAGAGATATGCCGTCAGTATGGGGAGAGATGACGTCAGTGCAGAGAGATATGACGTCAGTATGGGGAGAGATGACGTCAGTGCAGATTGGAATTGGTTCGTTTCCGTTCGATTCCGATCAGAAAGAGTATCTCGCGTGCATGACGGCGAGGGAAGCGGCATGCTCTCGTGCCTTCAACTGCATGGTGTTGCGGGTGGTACTCTCCAGGTCATCGTTGATCGTGGGTGCGATCAAGTCGAAGTTCTGCAGCGGGAGAGTCGGATGGGGCAGCGCGAAGCAGTTGTAGAATCCGAGCGATGAGGGGATCGAACTGAGCAGGGTGCCACCTCTCTGAAACGAAAATTAGACACAACTTTAAAAAAAAAAAACACGGAGTCTATTCGAACCCCCTCCCCCGGGTACAGTTTGGAGGGGGGGGGGGGTAACAACAGACACACTGCCCGTTGCCCCAGAGACCCTTTTACCAAGCTACATAATCATCCTAAAAGTGTTCTGTAAATGGCGGCGCGAAAGAAATTCTAAACGCACTGGCGGCGATCTCCGTAACCAACGAAACCCGGAAGTGTTTGATTCTGTGCTGCCAACTTACTGTTTAGTTTTCCTACTCGTTAGCTGTCCGTTAAATGTTTTAGACAGAACCTTCATTATACAGACAGGGAGGTAAAATCAAAGTAAAAACACGGATTTTTAATCACAGTTGGCCGTCAGCTTCGTGTACGGAGAACGTCTACAATAGTCTGGTGACCATTCGTCACTTATTAGTGAGTGAACTAATTGCGGACTCATCGCGAAGCTGGAGCGACTACCCCAGGGGTACGTCAGTTTAAAACGGCTCTCCGTCCGTCACCATCTATCCACCTGTCCGCCGAAGTCTCCTCCTCCTCCGCGCTTGCGATCTAACCAGGTTTATCTATAACAAGAGGCGTCGATCTCCACAGACCACTACGGAAAACAAGGGTCGTCCTCCATCGTTACCTAAGATGTATCGATCTGCAGCAGCGTAGCACGTAACACCAGTCTAAAGTAAGCGCAGTCGGGTTTTATCTGGGTGCCTGATTTCAAAGCGACATCTGTGGCTAGATGGGCTTCTGGCCGCTCTGTCGGAGAGTCGGATAAAAGTCAAGGATTAGCATGATACAGCTTGCTTTTATTCGAACTTGAGAAAAACATCGTAAAAAGAAAACTTAAAGGTTAAAGGAACATTACCAAAAAATACAGAGAAATTAAAGTATAATTAAACTTGAAATTTATAGAAAAGATAGATAAAAACAACAAATGTACTATTTTGATATTAGTTTCCATTACTTTCAGTTTACCAACAAAGAAAAATACTCAATAATAATAATAATATAATAATAATAATATAATAATAATAATAATAATAATAATAATAATAATAATAATAATAATAATAATTCCTTATTTACTTCATAAATCCTTCCGGTCTAAAATAAGGGCAGACTTAAGGTAGCCTGGGGTTAGTTGTCACAGCACCAGTAATTTCTAATTATATGTAAAATGAGCTGTTCGTTCATTTAGGAATTACTGCTGCTCTCCCCTTATTAAATATGATACGTTTCTTTTGGGTAGCATTATTTATAGTTAGTGAAGGACTTGTTCTCTCCAGAAAATTCGTCCTTTCGAATGTGGCCGGCCACCATACCATACTAAGTATACTACTAAGAGAATATATATATATATATATGTTAGAAAGAAGAAATTTACACTAAGCGCAAAGATAACTCTACTTCATCTTTAATGATTCCATAAGAAGACAACATGGCATATACTCTCATATTTAATTAGACGGATACTCCATCTGAAGATGGCCATTTTTTGGTTTTTTATGTCAAGCATTAAAGATGAATAATGCATTTTCTTATCATTATTCAGTGAGATGTTCCAAACGATGCGGGATTTCCATCCATTGACCTTAACAAGTTTTCAGGACGGTGAGACACCGGAAGGCTCACGTGACTCCGCGGTGGCTGCCTCCTTTCGTTCTGAGAAGAACGTGGCTTCTTCTCGTCCGCACCGCGGCTGTAACGCTGCCGAACAAGGACGGATCGGCAATCAACGATACTGCGCCAGAGAGAGAGAGAGAGAGAGAGCATCGATCTCAACGAAAAAAAAAGAAGAAAGCACGAGGTCATCAAGTGTTGCGAGTCCTTTTCTTTCAAATGCCCTCACATAACGAACCGCACGTTTTACTGGAAAGATCTTCGCACAGAGCCAATAAATGAGAGAACCGGTTAATCTATGGAGATATATTTAGCCCGGGGGGGGGGGCAAATAATCAACCGGGCTCCGCGGTTCGTTCCGTCCGTTAGCCTCGTGTCGAGGTTTTATTAAAAAACAGAAATGCGAACTAATTCTCTCCCTTTGTGGTTTTTCAGCTCAGTTGGGGGCGGCTAAAGAAAAGGTGTATGTATATAGTGGTCTCGAAAAGCAGGTTAAAGATTTGCCTCTCCTCTCCCTTTTCCTTTTTTGTTGTTGTTGTTGCTGATGAGGCTGTTTTAAAATTTCCGGTTTCCGCGACCCGTCGTCGTTTTCTGTTCCTCCTATTACGTGGTTCAATCTCGATTTGCATTGATCCGGCTCCGGTTAAAGGGGCCGACATTTTTTTCCCGTGGAGGGAGGTTCGTAAATAAATGACCGGTTCTCGAGTCCCGATTGCTAGTTTCTTTCCACCCCCCCAAAAAAAAAAGAAAGAGGAAAGAGACTGTACAATAAACGGAGTTTATGCGAGATCCGAACCGACCTCAGCCGCGAGACACTTCCGAGATATCGGGGCGTTATTATTGACGGAGTGTCGCCTTCTCCATCCAGAGAAATCCAATTAGCCGCGGAGTCCGAACCATGTAACATTTAACATCGATGGGCCGAGTCCAGGAACCCAGTCCGTGGGGGCGGCCCCCACCAACCAACTCCGATAATGGCGAAGCTGTCGCAGTAAATATTAATACTGACAGGAAAAACGTCCGGTGCGTGTTATTCGAATTGATGCGTCATCATCAACTCCGCACTGAATAACAGGAAGCGGAAACAAGCATGATGGAGTATGCTGCAAGCAGAGTACGGCTTTCATCATAAATTCTATTAAAATGAATGAACAGACAAGAAAACCTGACAGATGCCTTTGCCAAACAACAAGAAGGGATCTTCTCCCAGCTGTGGATAACGATGCGTGATGATACTAAGGTTGTAGCCTAACGACAAAGTAAGCGTTCGGTCGGAAAACGCGTCGATTTCAAAGGACACCGAAAAAGTAGACAGGTGCCCGTCCTGTCCAGGTATTTCGGAATATTTCTAAAACTCTAGATTAGTACGAGGCTGGATAAGTAGATAAATAAACAGATTCACCGGGTTCGGGCCCTCGTCTAGAAGTACACCCCTGGTCAGGAAACATGGCCGCCAAAGAGATCGGAGTCGCTTTGATCCAGCGATGGATAGAACTTTTGAATGAATTACACTATTATTAATTAAAGATGAAAGCAATGAAGCTTGGCTCGTCTATTAGCTTAATATTAACTTTACCGCTTCTTCTTTAACATTAAGTTTGCTTCTCAGGAAAATGCTGACATTTACGTCGATGCCCATCAGAGTACCGACACACATCGTTATCCACAGCAAGAAGAAAAAGTTCCCTCCTGCTGCTCCTCGGAGCTCATCATTAGAAATAAGGAGGAAGAGTCGATACTAACTTCTTTTGTCCACTGGTGCGCATTCATGACCATCGCTGGCAGTTTACTCCGTGCACCCATACTCCACCAACTAAGCAAACATCTCCTCATCAAAACCTGCAGATACACCAGTCGCTTTATAATCATATCCGTCAGTAATTCTAACTTTTAATGTTAACTTATAATTTCGCCTAATATCCTCCGAAAGTCCCCTTTTTGTTATGTTTCTGGACCAGCGGTCGGATGTGGAGAGAAGAGGCTCAGAGGAATATCACTGAAAGGCTAAAACAAGAGGCTCCTTTTACTCCTTGTTTTCTTAAAGCCTTTTAAATCACGAGTTGGATGAAGCAGTCCTGGAATAAAAACAAAATGGCTCAGCTTTTCTTGACTTCCTCGAATGCATCTTGGCTCTTGTCTTTGCAGATATTTTCGAACTCCATTAATAATTATTTTCGGGCGGATGATTTTACCCGTTCAACGTCTTGAATCAGTTAGCAGCGTGTTAATGATTTTCCTGGAAATAACTTGATCGGTGCTTTGTCTCGGGCAAAGTGAATTACGTCCCCCTTGCCCCTCCCACACACGACCATCACGTGGACATAGATGCTTGTTCGCACCGCCAGAAAATAAATGTGGCTCTTGTTATCTGTCAAGGACAGTAACTACGCACGGATACGAAGCACAAACCCGGAACGAGACCGCAAGAAAGAGATTTCTCTTCTTCTCCCCTTATTTCAAGAAACAATGGCGATCCTTCGAGCGGCCATCGACGAGGCCTGTTTGAGTATTTATCAAGTCTGATTGGCACACACCGTGCCCGCCTTCGACCTGGTAGCTTACATAATTCTCTGAACGTATCCAAATGACCAGCTCAGTACCAGTACGAGTAAACAAAAAAAAAACAAACAACAAAAACTGGCATTTGCACAAGTTTGTTGAAAATCTCCGTAATTTCAAGTACTTGTTGGGGTAGCGAGAGGGTCCCGTCTTCGATTTGGCCACCTCCTGCAGGGACACTGTCCGGTTTCCTCACACAGCAAAGCAAAAGAGTTCTGGTAAAGATTTTCCGGATGCTCGAAGACAGAGATTCCATGGGTAACTCATGAGTGGCTTGCACGTCGACCGGACCGCCGCTCAAGAGCCCTAATCGTACCTTGGTAACCTGTTTGGTCAGCAAAGTTGATTCTCTCTTTCTGTGTGTACTGACGTCATATCTCTCTCCGTACTGAGATCATCTCTCTCTCTCTCTCTCTCCGTGTACTGAGGTCATCTCTCTCTTTCCATGTACTGACGTCATATCTCTCTCCGTACTGAGATCATCTCTCTCCGTGTACTGACGTCATCTCTCTCTTTCCATGTACTGACGTCATATCTCTCTCCGTACTGAGATAATCTCTCTCTCTCTGTGTACTGACGTCATATCTCTCTCCGTACTGAGGTCATCTCTCTCTCTCCGTGTACTGAGGTCATCTCTCTCTTTCCGTGTACTGACGTCATATCTCTCTCCGTACTGAGATCAGATCATCTCTCTCTCTGTGTACTGACGTCATATCTCTCTCTCCGTACTGAGGTTATCTCTTTCTCCGTGTACTGACGTCATATCTCTCTCTCCGTACTGAGGTCATCTCTTTCTCTATCTCTCAGCTTCCCCTTCTAGGTTCTTTTTGTGAGATGTCTTCACGTTCTAAGTCAGAACAGAGGTTTCAAAGAGAGAAAATAACTCTCCTCCGTAAATATTTGCTTAAGAATTTGTTTCCAGGATCTTACAGTCGTTGCAGATCCTTTTTTTAAAAAACAACAAAACAGCAGTTTTAAAAAGGGGTGGGAATAAGTTGATTAAAACCATTAGGTCTTGTCCTAATTTCATGTCGGCCCTTGTAGCTCAGATGGTTTTGTCTTACTCTTCACTATCCAAGAAAAAATAATAGGGTGTAACCACCGGGACCGGTCAAAGGTTAGCCCCTCAAAAGCTGAGGCGCTGATTTCCCGTGTCTGCGATGGGCTCCACCACGAGATCCTTAGGCCAGCTGTTAGGATGAGCTATTTGTATTAACCCTCCCCAAATACGGTCGAGTACTGTTGCAGTTTTGCTCGAACTCGCTGGCCTATCGTACGAATGCGTTACTATCGTCTATATCGCTAGCTGTCCGTAAACATACACATTGTAAATGCAGTTTATCTGATCACATGACAACATCCGTCTACACCTTATATCGTGCTAAATCACGTACCATTTCATCAGAAACCACTTAAAGAAATAATGTTACAAGATGTAGTAAGCAGTCACCCTCACTTCAAACAGCGACGTCTCCTGCACTCAGTATATAGTGGAAGTAGATTTTCAAAATCAGCGAGGTGGAAAATGTCGCCTTCCCTTCTTGTTTTCCTCAATTCTTAAACTCGTTAAGGCATTTTCTAGTATTGCACAAGGTAGAGAATTCCGTGTAATTATGGCACAACGGCAAAACAGGGAATCTTTTAACATTCAGTCTTAATTGGAAAGGGCAAAGCTCTGATAGATTAGTAGTCGGTTCTGACCGAGAGATACCTGAAGTCACGCGACCTGATTTGTCTTAGCACACCTGGATAACTGGATAAACTAATACCTTCTCGCTAACTGTTCCGAACTGGCAGAACGTTAACCATCGCCGATATTTCGGCGCACTGACATAGTAGTTCCCTGGCACATACATCGAACTGGCTATTGCTGTCTATTTAAAACGTCTCTAAACAGTTAACCCTCTCAGCACTGCCTGGACTGTATTTGCACCGCACTACTCTTCAAGTATTTGTTACTCAGCGCAAGTTGAGCACGTAGGGGCTGTAGCAGTACCTTCTTCACCAATACAGTTTCCTGTAACGACAAAATTCGTGTCACTCTAACCCCCATGTTTTCTGTTTCTTCTGCATTAAGTGTGGAACGCTAAACATACAGCTAGCATAACTCGAATACTAACTGGTGCTTCGAGGCTGGGGCAGTGCAGGGGAGGTAAGACCCGACGTGGTGCCCGAAGGGTTGAAAAGACGTCAAACGTCGTCTTACGACAACCATGGCGACAGATCGCGCGGGCTGCACCAGCTGTGGTCATCCGTAGGGATACATACAGCTGAGCCAGAGGAATGATCACAGGCGCAATGGTTTCACCCACGTATCTTACACCTAGTGGTATCCCTTCCAATGATCACAAGATCAGTTTTTCGGCCAACTTGAATGCTAAACCCAATCCAGCGGGCTTCCTTAAATCGGTTATGGAATTGGTTTTCAGTTTGCTTCCGCGCTCTATCCCCATCCGTGTGTTGATTTCCAACGCAGCGTCGACGACGGTCCCAGCCTCTAGCTGCGATATGTTCAGTCGCCGTGTCCGGCAGACACGCAGCGCCGGTCACGTGGCCAGCGTACAGCCTGCTGTAAACTGTCTGTTGGAATTCCACTGTCGGTCGCCCCCTCTGGAGGTCATTTCGGAAAAGAACGCGCTGCTCGGAAACGTTTTCGCTTTCGGGAAAGGACGACGACAAGACGACAGTTCCTCGAAGGAGGGCTGTAACCTTTCGGTGACCTGAGCGACGCTCGCTAGCGCGCCGGAAACGGACGCCATGGCGAACGTTGTACTGGGAAGCAACGGGCTGGAACTCTGCGTCTTTTAATCATCCCGGCAGCCTGAACCGCCTCATCAGGCGCTAAACGACGCCCAGGAATTTCTCGACAGACTCACTGCCTTACGCGCGGTCTGATTCCACAGGAAATAGTGATGGATCGACTGCGAAAATATACCCGGGTTAAGTGGGGGCAAGTGATTAATTATCACGTGGGTTACCGAGGTGGCTCAGTTCCGGACAGGTCGGTGTTTGCGTGCAACGTTCTGTCTAGGTTTCCGTTCGCAATATTCGGGTCTTCTTCAGCCAGAATATGAACCATTGTTTGGGAACATAATACCAAGCAAGAGAAGCAGCCATAGCAAAGCTTGCCTTTTATTCTTCTGTAAGGAGTGTGCGTCATATCCTCGAAGAAAATTACATTTTTTTGTTTGTTTGTATAATATAATTTATGATACCGATTATTTCATCATCCTGTGAAATTCCGACGATGGTATGCGCGCCTCTGAGTGAGAATTGTACCCCAACCATGAAAGTACAACACGACAAATAAATATTGTTTAAAAGCAAGTTTTTACATCATGTTCGCTTCCTTGACAAATCACTTAATCTCTTGTACTTCCGGTCTTTACGTAATCCATTAAACACGACCGTCCGAAACTCGTCATTCTAAGTCCAAATTACTCGGCGATTTTAAATGAATCGCAACGACTGAAAACTGGAATAAAGGAGAAAATAATGAAATTAGAATTTATCTGTAAGCCTAAACTACATTTCCCTGTGATGTTTCATTTCTTTACTGATGCTAAACATGTTGAGGACTAAGACATTTAGAGATTTTACAGGTTTTTTTTAAAAAAATACAACAACATTGTTTCACCCGTTTTCTCCCTGACATAATAGACTAGCCCCCCCAATACGTTATTTACTAGATGGAGTTTCCAGCTTCACCATCATCAACAGTGATGGCCCTAAAATCACATCGACTAAAGAAAAATGTCTTTAGAGACGAGCGCTCTGTGGTCTTTCGCTTTAATTTGGGATTCAATTTTCGGAAAATATTTTTTTAAATTATCACTGAAACTACTCCGAGAGTATTGATGGTGTAGAGAACTTTCTAATTTTTTTTTTTGCTGTCTTACCACTGACAGTTATAGATGGCAGGCAGGCAAAGGGTTATTGTAATTATTCTTTGTCCACTAAAATCTAATGGGTACATTTATAAAAAAAAAAAAAAGGTGAGATATAACCAGGGTCTTGGATACCACTACAGCGCGTCTGATCATAGCAACGTCGCCAGGATAAATCGCATCAAGTTGGCTTCCCCCCCTTCTTATAGAGTGCACACATCCCGCAAGCCCCCACACACACAGTCCACAAATGTTTAAACATAAATGAATAAATAAAAAGCATAGAACAAGTGTCTGAAATACGTGTATTTTATGTTTGTTTTATAAACAGTTATTATTTTTTTAAAAAAGGTTCTGAATTTGATTTAACAAAGCAAAACAATTATAGATTAGAAATCGACTCTGTATTGCCTTCTTTCTAACCATTTAGAAATATAAATTATGTAACTAAAATTTTCTGCTATTTATTTTTCCCCGCTTCAAAAGCTCTTTTCATGTTGGTCGTTACTTAATAGGTAAACCGACCGTTCTTTACTACTCACGTTGACTTACGTTTAAATGGGGCAAGATCTTGAAAGAGAGGCAAGTTCACAGTAGAATTATATTACTTTATAGTAGAATATGAAATATTTGAGTGGGAAAACCGAAAACACCGCAGCTTATCTATCTTCAGTTACTACCAAGAAAGAGGGTGAAGGTCATTTGGAAGCGTACACAGTTAGTAACGGTCTGGGGTGATTGTCGGTCGGTCGGCGATGCAGCAGTAGACTCTCGCGGTCTTCCATCTCCCTTCCACATTAAAAAGAATAATGGTAGGGATTTCCGGTTAGGGGTATTGGAAGATTTCCTGGGTAACGGTTGACTAGCTCGAGACCTGCCACCCGTACCCTGGTAACCTGATATCCCACACCCAGCTCCCGATGCTAGACGTTTATTGGAAAACTGACTGGCGGTTTTGAAAATAATTAAGGGGTTTGATCACGTGGACAATGAACGTCCATTAAATAGCAAAGATTACATAGATTTGGCAAAATGCGAGCTCGGTTAGAAAACTACCCTTTGTAGGGACAGAATTTTAAACGTGTGTAATAAGTTACCATCTGTCGTCTGCTTTTTGGCTTAATTCATTCTGCCATATACATACATGCACATCTTTAAGAAATAGCTGATTCTGAAACAAAAATGTCTCCAAGACATCAAACTTGAGTGTTCATTTATAAGTATTCCTACACATTAATTGACATTGAGGTAATAATGTCAAATACAGGTAAATGCCATTGGAAAAAGATGCTGAGCGGGGAACATCGGGCAGAGTCGGCGGGAAATCAGAATTATTTCGAGTTTGTTGAAGCACTTTAAGAGAAGTTGGTTGTGGGGGAGGGAGGGACAAACCACGACGACGGTGAATTTATTCTCGAACCCACAGACATGAAATTTATCTCGCACAGTCCGTGTGCGTATCTATGAAATATGAGCCGGCTATCGATTTCTGTCTTCGCCGTCCTTCAAGAGCCACGCATTTCCCCGACGGAACGAACGATCAGTTCTTTGGAAACAATTACGAAAAATGTCGATGCGTGTGATTAGTAAAATATAATTCCATCGTTGAAGGCTGGCACCAAAATTATTATTTATTTTTTAAAAATGGAATCCGTTGTCTTTTTTTTATTTCACCCCCCCCATCATAAAAAAGGTTTTTTTTTTTTAAAATTTAGTCCTCTTCCTTTTTCACCAGTCTCCTCGTTGGTGCTGTGACATTAATCGCCAAAGACTCCGGCGTGGCCAAATGGCGCCCTGGTACTAACCCTGCTCCCTTAATCGCGCATTTACAGATTTAAAAAGGTCAAGACAGCGGCTGATAGATTAAGCTAATCCGGGGAGGGGGGTTGTAGGCTGTTCTTGCATCAACACTAAATTCGAAGCCAGGTTAGATTGGTCGCCATGAGCCGTTATAACGTATACAAGACCCCATAAAACCCCTCCACAAAGACAGTTTGCGCTGTCATCATTAACAACTACAACCGGTAGGGTTCTCAATCTATATTGTTAAGCGATTTGTCTCTTTATCCAAAGCCGCAATAGAACATCAGGCAGTTTATATTTATGACCCTCAGTGTATTTTTAACAGCAGATAACCGAAAGACTTTGGTGTTTTCGGTTTATCACAGTAATTAAGGATGGGTTTGGCTTTTCATCTCGTGGTCCACTACGCAGGTATTTATGCGAATTAAAAAGCTAGGACTGAGACCTGTGACGAGCCACCAACAATCCGTTGTCTCGGCAACGTTATTACGTTGCAAATGGCAAGGGACAATCTGCCAGAAGTTCCTTATCGAGAACACGTGCACCACCCACGTCTTTCCGTTTAACGTTGGTCATGAATCTCCTCACAAACTCTATCAAAAACCTCACTAAGTTTATTCAAGCAACATCCTCTTTCTCTTGCTTTTCCCCCCTTTTCTTCCTTTATCATGAACGAACCCATTCGCGATTTTTCGAAAATTCTACAAGATAAATTTCACTTTTTCCAACGCTCATGCTTGGAAGCCGTTAAAATATTACCCTTAATTCGATGGTTTAACTCAACGAACTATGGAAAAGGGGGTTCGGCGAACCGGAGCCTGTTCAAGAATAGAACCGGGCCAAAAAAGAACGGAACGAAGCTGTTGAGACTTACAGAAGTCTCCATCACTCCGGAGAGAAGACAGACGGCTGTTAAGAAAGCAGAATCTCGGGGTAACGGAGCCAGCTCGAAGAAAACGTTTTTCCCTTTAAACTCTTGCCGGTTCTGATCTGTGAGGGTTATGGTTCCAATATATATATATATTTATTTCTTTATCCATCACCCCCCCGTCTTCTCGAATAATTCAAACCGCTGAGTGACCCAATCAGAACAGGATTTATTCTTCGTAGATTCTGTAGGTTTTACAGGACTGTTAACGTGCGACTGACGCCTTCCTTAACGATTCCGGGATTTCTGACACGCGCGATATGACCCAGGTTTGTCTCTCCATCCCTGCCCCCCCCAACTCTGTTCAGATCCGAAAATTGGTTTTATTTGCTCTATCTTCTGCATTTGGGTTTTTTTTTTTTGTCGAAGGCACGGTATTGACTGTGCAGAACTCTCCTGTTTGAAGTCATAAATGTATGCTACGTCACGCCCTCTGTTTTCGCCTACTCCATTGTCGAGTGTCGCTCACGCAAAGGAAACCGGAAGTTGAATGATAGCTTTTGGGCGAGAAAAAACAACAACGTGATATCGATCTTCCGGTTTCGACATTCCTTCCTCCATTTATGATATCTCTCTCTCTCTCTCTCTCTCTGTACTGACGTCATCTCTCTTTGTGTTCTGACGTCATCTCTCTCTCTGTGTGTCTCTGTCTGTCTGTCTCTCTCTCTTTTTTATTTTTTTATTTTATTTTATTTTATTTTACTAATTCGTGTCAGCTTGTGTCGATGAGAAATAATGAGAAAGTGATTTATGGAATGCCTGGTCACAGAAATGTTTGACAGATATTTACCGAACGTAATTCCTCGGTATTAAAATCGATATAATGTACTTGTGGACTCCTCTGTGGTGATGTGGCGGGGTTCGGAAACTGTCAAAAAGTTTAGATTAGTTCCGATGGACGGGCGGTAGAAACGAATCATATAAAGCATTAAAAGACCATTGTTATGCCCAAATTCCCATTTATACAAGTAATATGCATTAAAAGCAAACGTAGGAAAATGGTTACTTTATTTTCGGACGATAAAAGTAAATGAAGCAATGATCGAAGGATAAAATGAGCGAATAAAAATGATTCATAAAAATATAACTGCAATCGAAGGAAGAAAAAGCAAAGATAAATTTAGTTAAAATCAACGAAAAGAGAAACAAAGAATTTTAAAAGTAAAGCAAATTGGCGATCGCCAGACTAATTATGTTTTGGTACGGTAAGGGAAACAGCTATGGTCACGTTCCCCGACCGGTCGATTTATGTACAGAATCTAACAAACAAATCATCGTTTTGACGGCTGTTTTCCAAGTAAAAGAGATTGATAAATAAATTTAGCGTATTTTGTATCTCCTGAAGTTGTTATTCAATAACAAAAACAACCACTCGCCTCCACACGGGAAAATGGTTTTTAATCAATAGCAGAAACGTACGAATAATTTAATATTTTAGCAGCTTCGACGAAATGGATAAACATAGAAGATATCTGAAGTAGTTTCATTCCACTCTATAAAAGGGTGCTGCAGATTCTCCGAGACTGGCCGGCCTTCTTTCAGATGTCATCACTTCAAGAACGAAGTATCCAGCCACCTTCGAGAGTAAGAAGAGAGCGACAGACAAATCCAAAATCTCGCTTTGTGGATCCTACACCAAACTACGAACCGACTCGGAAGATTGCTTAAGACTTCGCTGCTGAGAAACCTCATCCGAGTTGGTAGCGTGGCATCTCAGAGAATCTCCAAACAACACACTCTGTTTTAACTTTTCCTGCATAAATGGTTGGTATTTCTTGAAAAAAATATTAGAAATTTCTCGCTCTGTCCACTTGGCTTGTTTCTTTACCATTTATCACCAAAGATAACGGCGTCCACTTCACTCCAGAAAATGTCCATTTTAGTTCGTAAGAGAACGATAAACGCTATCTTAGAAGTCTTCATCTTGTCCAGAATCCGGTAGAGGAATTTTGAACAAAAACACGTTTTGCAGGTTTTTCTAAAAAAGAGCGTGACATCTCCTTGTTATATTAAAGATATTTAATTACTCGGAAATTCTTCGTAAGGATTTATTTTGTTTGGTTTCGAATTAGAAACCTCAAAATGCGATCCCATCACGCAGTGCGTTCGTGTTCTTCGCGATGTCTTTAGAAACTAAAGGCGCTGGGAAGAAATATCGCTAAAAAAAGGAAAAGGATAAGCGATGGCTGAAATGGACGTAATAATTCGAGAGACAAAGATATTATGTGCACTACTTTTCATAACAATGTCGTTTGGGTACGAATAAAAGAAAGAAGAGAATCCAAACTTTTATCATATTTAAGTAATCAGATAACACGGAGCCTGCAAAATTTGGGTCCTTGGAAATTGTCTGCAATGCTATAACTGATTTTTATGTTGCTTGGTGTGCTGATTTCAAATATGACCCCTATTTTTTTCTATCATGTAAGGATTTTTCACAAAGTGAATCCGAAAATATGGGAAAAGGGATTATTAATACGTATTCTGGTTGAAACATTTATTTGCAGAAAAAATTTTAAAATAGTTTAATTTACAAACTTGTTGATAGAAAACCGTTCTCAGCACTTACTCACCTTTACAAGTCCTTATGCTGCCTTTTCCATTTTCCCTCAAAGCTCCTTTTGGTACTTTTTCTCTTGTAGGCAGCTTGCAGCTCTTCTGTGTGCAGCATCCAACAGCAGTCCACAATCATGTTGACGTTCCACCTACCCTAGTATCTGCGTTCCATCTCCTTGATATCTTGATGAAATCTTTCCCCCTGTTCTTCACTAACAGCACCAAGATTTTTGGGGAAGTAGTCTAAATGAGAATTCAGGAAGTGCACCTTCAAGCTCATCGAACAACCCGTCTTTGAATTTCATCAGCATGTTTTCCACAATACACTTAAAGTTGGGGTCCTTAAAGTTCCCAAGAAATTTCTGTACAACTTCATTGAAAGCTTTCCAGGCCTCTTTTTCAACTGTTTCCATTTTTGTTTCAAACACATCATGATCATCTTTCAGAAGTTTCCGAATATCTGGACCAACGAAAACATCATCTTTCACTTTTGCTTCTGACAGTCCCGGAAACTTGTTGTGCAGGTATTTCAAACACTCTCCTTTTGACAGAGCCTTTACAAATTGTTTCATCAGTCCAAGCTTGACATGAAGTGGAGGCAGGACGACTTTCCTCAGATCAACCAAACTTTCCCGTACTACATTTTTGCTTCCAGGTTCTAATTCTACCCTACACGGCCACTCCTTTTTGATCCACGGTTAGCCACTATCCCATTCACACAAGAAGTAGGGGCACTTGGCGTATCCTCCCTGCTGTCCAAGAAGCATGGAAATTACTTTTAGATCGCCACATATCGTCCATCCATGATCCTTGTATTTCAGTTCAGTGAGAATTAAGGCTAAATTCTTGTAGCCATTCTTTCAGATACACAGAATGCCCTACTGGTACTGAAGCGTACTTACTGCCATTGTGGAAAATCACTGCTTTGAGGCTTATTTTTGACGAGTCAATAAAGAGCCTCCACTTATTCACGTCATACTGTATGTTGAACCTCTCCATCAGTCCAGGGACATCGCTACAGTAAACCAGGTCACCTTCTTTAGAAAAGTATGGAATGAAATATTTTTTCTCTATTTCTAAACCATGAGAAAGAGGTACCAGGGGCCAACAAGTTCTTTTCCTTTAACCTAGAGCCTAACAGTTCTGCTGCATCTTTAGGAAGCCCCAAGTCTCTGACTAAGTCATTCAATTCAAGCTGTGAAAATAGTTGGGGCTCGCTGCTGCCTGAAACATCGTGAAAATCCTCATCAGAATCCTGGCCCTTTTCAGATTCTTCAGGCGTGTCTTCTAGTTTTTCTGGAGGTAAAGGTACTGGTATACCTGGGCCATGAGGTACAGGGCGTATTGCCGACGAGAGGTTCGGACAGAAAATTTCTTTCTTATTTTTTTAGATTGAACCCCTGTACGTTACACGAACAAAAGTAAAAGTCATCACTGTGATTTTGGGGTTCCCTCCAGATCATAGTCTTTCCGTTTTGGGATGCCTTTTTCTTACCTTGAGACCACTGTCGGAGTTCTTCCACACAAATAGAACACACTTTATGTGGGGCCAGGACTTATCCTGGTCACTAAGTTTCACACCAAAATACGCATAATACACTTCCTTAACAAAGTCTGTAATGTTTCTTTGCTGTTTCTTCACTACAAAGTTCCCATAAATGTAACAGAAGTTATCAGGTGCATTAAGACAACCCCTTGCAGCCATTTAGTACACTTATAAACAGAAGAGAACCACAAATAAAAACCACTAAGGAAAAAAGTAAACTTCTGCTGAAATGACAGGTCTGGAAAAGTACAATGGTTATGACAGAACCTTCTCACACAAAGATCTAATTGCAACTGAGTCCAAGTAGGGAGCTTAATATAGTGATTCTGGAGATATTGAAATCGAAAATTTGAGTTTGTGGGAAAATGGTACGTGATGGAATTTTTAAACTATTTTTACTGAAAACAGCATCCAAAGATCTATAAGAATCAGCTATTAGTTTTCGGACAATTTTTCCATTGCAGGCCCCTGTGTTATTTAGTTTATTACCAAAATCCATTTGATGACAGTAGCTATTATTTCTTCCACTGGTGAAACAGTCTTCACTCTGTGGGGAGCCGCTATCGCTCTGCAAGGATATGCACGGATGAGCCAGCGGGCGGGCGGACAATCGTCTTAATCACTTTGTTTCTGGACAAATCAGCGTAGCGTGTCCGACAGATAAATCTCTGACGAACCTGCTCCCTCTGCTGCTAACGAAGGGACAAACAAGCCAGGCGAGTGCCTGGTGCCCGGTCGCGGTCTGTGCACACCCACTAATGTCTGGCTGGACAGACCAACAACAGTGACATCACGACGCCTGTTCGCCCGAGAGTAGTTTTGGTCAGTTCTCCGTACTCGCGATTTATGGAAATCTGGTGCTGGCGGTGGGCAAATAGACAAATGTATCCTGTGTTTGCTTTAATCCAAGAAATCGAAGAGAGCCCTATATTGGTTGACACCAAGCAGATAGTTTATATGTATAAAAAAAGACAAACATGCAAAACTGAGCTCCCGGAGAAAAATCACGCGTTTAATACATCACTGTCGGTTAGGGTTAGGGGTTAGGGGTTAGGGTCAGGGTCAGGGTTAGGGGTTAGGGTTATGGGTTAGGGGTTAGGGGTTAGGGTTACGGTCAGGGTCAGGGTTAGAGTTAGGTTTAGGGTTAGGTTATGGCTGGACTTAGGGATAGCGCTAGAATCAAAGAATATTTTCAGAGAACACCAAGCGTCTTTAGATAATTCTTGGCGGAGTTTGAAATAGGTTGTTTACTTTGGATCGCTCGGCATTCGTAAAAGCGACAGACGATGCGTTTGCCGTAAGGGTGGAAGGGCATATTCGGACTCTTAACCTGGCACAAAATGGTTTAAAAGTTATCCAGCCTAACGCGCCAGAAGTTCCACACCAGTTATTAACAGTTCAGAGATTTGGCGCCGTTAATCTAGAATAATCCACAATCGGTGGTGCGAATAAATTAGGTTACAGAGGAGGAAAATTTCTGACAGAATCGAGTAAAAAGGTACTTTCACAGCGAGTTGGTGAC
>JACATO010002446.1:2120000-2165933 GCA_018389105.1 Nautilus pompilius
GGCGGCGAGAGGTCTCGTACAGGTGGCTGACAGCAGAGTTGGCCTTAAGGTGGCGGCGAGAGGTCTCGTACAGGTGGATGTCAAAGTCGACAGAAGTCAGCTGAGTTCAGCGGCCCTTTACCATGACCAGGTAGCGGAGGCGTGGAGCGGAAACACGAAATAAACACTTTTAAAGCCTTTGCTTTATACTTAATATTTATTATCATATTTGATGTAATAACCTATCTGGACGGTGTGAAAATCTATGTTGTCGACTTTTGAAAGAAATACAAATTAAAAACGTGTTCAATTATCGCAAATAAGGTTAATATTATATCCCAGCGTTTAGTTCACTGTTGCTAGGAATCCGTTAGCATAAGCGACCTTACGCAGGGACGGGATCCCGTCAGCTGTCATCCATCAGATGTCCGTGTTTTTGTTGTTGTTGTTGTTGCAGCAGCCATTTGTTAGAACTGTACATATCTCACCAGCACCAACCGACACCGAGTTCCATTTCCTGCCGTCGTGCGCCTGTCTGAACAGTGATAACTTCTCTGCGTAGGAGGCATTTATGCCGGTGAAGAATCGTAGTGTCGAGAACATCCGCTAGAGAGCGTTGCCTGTCCAGTTCCACAAGATGGCCCAGCATTTCCCACTTCGGCAGGCAAAACCCTACTAAAACTCCTCATTTTTAGATGTGTTGGGGGGGGAATTGAAAAAAAAAACAACAAAAAAAACTCGCTCGTGATCGGCTGGAGAAGAAGAGGGGAAAAGTCGATACCAGCCTGGTAGGCCAAGTTGAGATGACCCCGATTGGGAATCGAACTCAACCTTATTCCCAATCACCGTGCCAGTGGCTGCCCATCTATTTCACTCTCGTATGGCTCGGTTACTAATATTACGTCAAACCGAAGTCGTGTAATGGTGCAATGATGAGGAACCGGTGGGGCTAATAACTTTATATGGAAAAACACGTGTGTCACTGCATAAACGATCCTTGCTTCGAAGTTCTGTTACTCAACGACGAATAATTCATAATGTATGGAGTTGGTGTGCTTGATCTATCTGTATACTATGAGTCTGCAAAGGCATGAAATATTCTTGAAAGTTCAAGCTGAGGGCTCTCCACAATTTCAGTACCAAGAAAATTAATTCACCTCCTTTGCTTTGCTGGTCACTGTGTATGGCGAACTGACCCTGGCATTCACCCCGACACCTATGTTCTCTGTCTTTTCCTGAAGCCTCAGCTCAACTGAAACTCACCCCGTCCACCGTTTCATGTTAACGCTGTCACGGCCGGCTCACCGTTTACGCATCCCCTTAGAAGTGCTGCAGTCGTCAGCGTTTGCTATGTTTCCTGATGTCTAGCAATCAACCCAGCGATATTTAAATGTCCTCCCTTTTCTGTTAGGTTGCTGCATTTTTAGGAGAATACAACGAACCGTTAGGGGCTATCTAGTATTTATAAACCTCAACCTCGGAAAATCTCTCTTCTGGGAAATAAAACATCAGCTTATATACAAAAATTAAACCGGCTTATCAAATCGCATTGGCACTTACTAAAAACACACCGGCGCTCCGGATTTCCATTCTGGATCAACCCTGCATGTGACTGAGCTCAAAACTCAAGTCAAACATCCTCAGCTACACATAAGCTATTCATTCTGGATTTAAACTTGCGAAGGAACGAAATGATCGAGTCTGGTGTTCACGATGGAATGTGGTTAACAAAAGTTAATTTTTTTTTAAAAAAAACCACCCTCACTTTTAAGCTTTGTTGCACCTTTGGTGAAAATTGAATCCATTCTGACGACAGACCTTAACACAGTCGGGTTTCATTGCCTTAATTATTTGAAGTCTTATACGTTTAGCTTCCTACCTTTGTTTTTTAAATGATATCCTTCCGGGGTCGAAGTCAATCGACTTAAGGGGACAACTGTGATCACAATTTTCGCTTGGAAATTTAAATTAGTTGTACCAAATATAAAATGCGTTCATCGCTGTTCTTCGTGGCTTGCGGCAAGAATCCATTCTTGCCAATGGGCGCCTTAAACAAATACAAAAATGGCAATAATATGGATTCCAAAGATTTGAATACACTATGTCTTTCAGCGTTAATTACATCTTCAAATTCTAGCTTCTCAAGAGACTCTTTAACAGCACAAAGAAAAGCTGTCGTAAGAAAACGTTTCTTGCATCAGAATCCAAGACTTGATGAAATCTGTTCGTTCAAACGCCATACGTCAGCCAATGCTATCAGCAACGAATTTTGTCTCCCTAATACGTCATTTGTTTTCCGCTATTGGGTGACGTATTCCACAATAAAATCAAGAGAACGGTAACGAAGGCAGACCTGTTATAGTAACTCAGAATCATTCAGTTTGCACATGCATAGTCTCAATATGACCTTTCGTCTTCGATCATGTTGTGGCAGTCAAGCAAGCCCAGCAACCGTAAAGATACATTGCCATATCGGCATACACAAAAGTCGTGTATATGCATACAGACATTGTTGATGAGTCAATTTCTCTACCTTTTCCAAATGACCGCAATCAAATTAATAAGCTTAACTGAATAATCAAATTCAGGCATCCATTGCAGGTCTCCAGAATTCCGACTGTCTTGTGCTGGGTTTGTTTTCAGATCGGCAGTGAGTTCCGGTAATCTGTTCTGCACTTCCGGCTGATGAAGACTAAAATACAGGCGAAATTCTCCAGGATCTAAACTGGAGCTGGTGGGATGACTATGAACTCTTCGGTCGGATCGCTTCCTCAGCCTAGCGAATAAATGCCCATGTCCGTCTTTATCTTATGCTACTAGCCTGCTGCCCCAGAACAACTCACCTATCAGGTGAGAGCTTGTATCCGATGGCAGGCCGTCCGCGGTCACATGATACCGAACGCGGCCCATTTAACTGTCTTCAGTATAGAAAATTAATGCCAAGCTTTTCTCATCTTTTCATAGAATTTTTGACGAACGATCTGGGGGGAGGGGAGAGTTCGGTAAGAATAAGATCAGAAAAAATATTATAAAATAGTAAATAAATAGAAAGAAACATAAATAACTATTATAAAAGTGGATAGTTTTGTGTTAATAATCCTATGTTGCTCTGGCAAGCAGACCGATGCCCCCCGAGGGGGATTGTAGCAGTTTTGCTAATAACATTTTAAAATATTACTTTGTTTTCGTAATCAAAATCTACTTTTATTTGCTCCGTCGTGGCACCGTATCTTGTTCTGCTCACCGCTCTCCCCGGCGCCGGGGCCTGCGAGTCCGGAACTAACCGGGAGCTGCGCGATGATTGGAGAAAGGAAGGGGGGGGAGAAACGGGAGGAGAGGAGGTGTGTAACAGCGCCTCTCGCGGGAAAAGGCGATCAATGACAGCAGCAATTAATTCGACTTCTCTTCCGCCTGGCGGAGCTTCCGTTCCCTCCCTCCGGGTGAACGAAAAGCGTGAGATTCGTTGTCGATCTGAAACAGTTTTCTTCACCGAGGTCTCGCTTTTTTTTTTCTTTCTTCGCTTTTAATTCTGCGGCAGCGATATGGAAGCGAGCCGTCATTGCCGCGGCGCTGAGTCGGCGAACAGCGGACTGTGCTAGGAGTTGGGAACGTGCGAAATCGAATTCTTATTTGAAAACGGTTTTTTTAAAAAAAAAATATATCACCATCTAAAATGTACTAAAAAGTCTTCTTTTTTTTTTTTAAATTTCCTTAAAATATAAACAAAGCAAAAACGCAAAGGTACAGGGGATAAATATGAAAAGTTAATAATTTTGTTTTAGATATGCCGGAAACACGTTGGAAATTCGCCGCGGGCACTTTTAAAAGTAGAAATTAGTTGATAACGCAGCTATTGCAGTGTGAAGTACAGACCAGGCCAGTCTGTCAGTTATCGGTGACAGGGGCGATAATACCCGCCGCGTCGCTCCGACACCCTGACAGATCCGGGTCGATTCTGCGCCGCCTGATTCGTTCTACAAGCCGGAAGTGGTCGGTTCTTCCAGACCGCGGTGACACGGGGGGTCAACCCGTACGGTCCCTGGCGATTTCCAGCGGCGTCCGCGTGCCCCGATCGTTGCGTTAACCTCATTACGGAGGGTGGGTTCTGGCAGTCCTGTCGTTGGGCGACAGATAATGCCGTCTGGGCGGCTCGAATGATGGGTACCGACCTTTCCCCCCCTTTCTCGATAACCTCCACATCGTCAGGGCGCGCGAGCTCTGATTCTTGCTGAACGCTTTTCGTAGACGCACTAGCGGATCGCGAGAAACTGATGCTGTCACCTTTTCAAGGGAGACGAAATGTTTACGCCAGACGATTTCACTTTCAAATTGATGAAGCGTTTCTGATGCTCTTCGGTTATATATATGTCCCCTTCTGTTTCCGTGTGGGGTATGGCCAACCCAGCCACCCCATTTAGAGATAGGAAGTCCCCCCATTGTCCTATGTCCCGTTCTGACAATATGTCCCCGCCGACAGTCGACTCGCTGTTTAAATACCCGAAACAGCCAAGCAGTAAGTCAATCTAAGACATTTCTTCCATACTTGACAACGAGAAACAAATAAAGCATTTTAGGTTTAACTCACAAACAGCTTTCAGCATTAGATATATTTATAAATACAGATAAAGACGTGTCTTTTGCCGTGGTGCTAGCCCACCCAGAAGCTCCCCAATTGTTTGGTTCCGATGTAGGCTGATCCATAGTTTAAGTATCCATAACGTTTGTTTATATCGTTATGGCTAAAAGTCTAGAAGCGGACAGAACAGGGAAATGAAATTATGTTTATTTTTTAAAAAAAAACAAAAAAACAGAGAGTACCTGCAAATACGAGAAAGTTTACAAAGCGCACAAAAGGCTAACTGTTTTCTCCTTCGTCCGCACAGAAGTGGATATAAGTAGGCGTATTGTGAAAGAGAAGGGGCGACAGAGACCCTGTTGAGATAGCAGCATAGACGTAGCCTTACTGTTCTTTAATCAGTACAGAACACTAACAGAAAAGCGGCTCTGACGCTGATCCAAGATATGACGTCAAGTCGTAGGGTGATAGATCAACGTCTGGAATTCTGTCAATAAGAAAGCGGCCACCACTCAGTTGCTGGTCTGGTGAAGGAGGAAATATTATCAGGAGACCACTTAGCTACAACTTCTCATCGTAAGATGCCATTCTGGCTTTAAAACCATTTTCGAGGTACTTAGTTATTGGTTTATTTTAAGGAAACCAAGTTGGGGGGAAACAAGTAAATTTTAAAAAAAATATATATATATATATAAGACGATTTTTAAAAAAAAATTTGAACCAAGATCGCCAAAGCTGCCATTAAGTTACCACCGAGTCAAGCTGAAAATTTTCGAGCTGGAAAGCATTATTAACTGGAAAAATTAAGAATCTGCGTAGAACTGAATCTGAAAGCAATACACACCTTGATTTGCAGAAACTAGAATCACCAGATGCGCGAAGATATTTTCACAAGTTACCCAGAGATATGCAGGTACAAATTAGCAGACTACACATCGGTCATCCCTTCCTAACTATATTCCTGCTCACAAGGTAAGAGTGGCCATATCGGAGACGTGCCCATTCGCGAAGTGGCTGAAACTGTTGAACGCTATTTCAAACAACGTTAAAAATATACCAAAATAGACCAATCTATTGTGGAGCCACTGAGATGCTTTTTAGAACTATGAATACAGTTTCTAAGGTTGAATCGCCGTCTCCTAGGAGGATCACGAAGGTAAATAATTAGCTAAAACCTCAGAAAACAACTAGGTAAGCAAGCTAGCAAATTATAGTTATAAATTTTTCTATTTTTATAATTTTTATTTCCTTCCTACAAGAAAAGATATCAAATAAGAATAAAGTTTTGCATAAGCAAACACGAGAGATTTTTCTGAACTTTCGTTAACAGGGGTAATTTCTAATTACTGATTTTCGGATATACTGTATGTAAAAGTAATTTAGAAACTAAAGCTGCCCAAGATAAAATTTCAGAAAGAGCTTTTGGCAGCCAAAAGGCACAAGAAAGATTACCTCGGTTTGGTTGCGTTAAAGAGCCATCAGAGCAATAAATCAACGGATGGTTTTTCTAAAAGAAGACAACGCATGTTTTATTCATGGAGAAAGTCGATAAAAATGAGAGAGAGAGAGAGAGAGAGAGAGAGAGAGAGAGAGAGAGAGAGAGAGAGAGAGAGAGATATGATGCTGATGATGATGATGAGAGAGATGGAGATGGAGAGAGAGAAGATGGAGAGAGAACAGAGAGAGAGAGATGATTGATGATGATGAATGAGAGAGATGGAGAGGAGAGAGAGAGAGAGAGAGAGAGAGAGACAGAGAGAGAGAGAAGAGAGAGAAGAGAGATAGAGAGAGAGAGAGAGAGAGATAGAGAGACGAGAGAGAGAGAGAGAGAGAGCTCTCGCTCGAGATCGCGCTTCTCTACGTCCTCTAGACGAGATCTCTCTGATCGAGAGAGAGATATCGACGCTAGCTCTCTCTCTCTCTCTCTCTTCTGCTGCTTCTTCTGCTTTTCTCTCCTTTCTCTTTCTCGCTCAGATCGCTCTCTCGCGCTCTCGAGCGCTCTCTCCTCTCTCGCTATCTCTATCTTCTTCTTCTTGCTTCGGCCTTCTTCGCTCTAGACTGGCTCTCGCGCATCGCGCTCGCGCGCTCTCGCTCTCTCTCGCTCTCGCTCGCTCTCGCGGCAGCTCTCTCTCTCGCGCTCGCGCGCTCTCTTCTGCATGTCTGCTGTCTTCTTCTTCTCTCTCTGGCGAGCGCGCGCCGCCCGAGAGCGAGAGAGCGCGCGCTCGAGCGCTCGCTGCTCGATCGGCGCGCGCGCGCTCGAGAGCTTTTGGACCCCAAATATTTCTGTTCATTTAAACGCAAATGAGTTTTTTTTGTGTGTTTTCGGAAAGTTCCCTTGCGAAAACTTTATTAAGTCACTTCGTCGCTGTTGCGCCCGACGGTCGACCTCTTGAGGTGTATTTATTTTAGCACTAAAACCGGAACTGTTTCGCTGATTTCACAACTCTTCGTTTTTTCCCCAAGCGATATTAACGATTAACCGAGCGAATCAAACCAAGTGGTGATGCTATTTCCGGCTTGGACAAATTCTTGAATCACTTTTAACACTAATAAGTGCGTAATCAATTATCGATTTAAGTTGGATTTTTTAAAAAAAAAAAAAACAACGTTACATGGTTGTCTCCCCCTTGGCACGGCTTCAGAAGATTATTCCGCCCAGCGAATTCCCTGCTGAAAAGTTAAATCATTATTGAACAGGGAGCCCTGGCCACAAATATGCATAATCCAAACGATTTGCCGGCATCAGTTTACGATTTTCCGAACTCCCTGAACTTTGTAGTAAAGGGTCTGCATCCTCTCGATGTTGGTCGAAAATGCTGGCCTTCATATCGCGCAAGTTTCCTGCATGCCTTGTTAATTGGGATCAAGTCTTCATGTGAAAGTTCTATCATACGTTTTCTTATCAGCCTTTCAAACAATAAAATAGTTCAAACCTTTTTACCCCCCCCCAATAAGTAAAACCGGTCGTAGTTCTATAGGCTTGCCACGCTAATCTGTCATGAGCAACTCTCATTAAAAATATTTCTTTTTTTTCCAAAATGTATAAAAGTCTAGACGAGCAGCTTCAATCACTGTCGATCTTTTAATGCCATTTAGTGATTTACAAAGCAACTAGAAGCGTCAAAAGTCCCATCATCATCTAAAGATTCAGAGACTGTCAACTGACGTCATAAGTAGCGAGGTGCCCTTGGGATCACTTGGTGATTTGCAGTGTCTACTGACGAATTGAGCCGCGACCCGTTCTGACGTCATGCGAGATGTCCTGACGGCGTGGGTCGTGGGGTCAGTCGGTACCTCATGGAAAACCATTTTGTCATAACGAAAGCAGCTTCTCAAAACGTATTCTAAAATTTACGCAAGCAATTCTGTTTATTTTTCTATAAACAGTAACACAGTTCATCGATAAATTGAAACGATATGCACTACTGTGCATAAGTCGTAGCTCACCCATATATTATTTCAGGTAGTCCATGTTATATAAATCCTTAAAATTTGCACGCTATGGGATTTCACTTAAAGTGTAGCTGTCGAGGTTTCATGAAAAATATATTTTAAATGTTTACTCATTAATAACCGTCGGTTGTAATCGCACCCTGGATTCTTCGAGGTTTCGAAGATATTTAAATTATTTCAAACACTTTGCAAAGCCCTTGTATCTTGGAGGGTCTGTATCACTTCCTGTCAAGATGATCCTCGAACAAATTCTACAACCCCAATACTCGCGTTCTTCCCGTTTCGAAAACTAAAGTTCCATTTAAAATAAAAAAGAAAATACAGATAATTAAAAAAAAAACAATAAGGAAGAAAAATCAATCAGTTTCTAAATCGCCTCTGAAGAGACAAATTAAGTTCCATGGTTCTGAAGAAGTCTAAGGTACAAGAGGACTTCTTAAGCAATTCTGGCACCACAGACGTGTAGGGGCTGAGGCGCCTACCGCGCCGACTCTTGGGGCCAGCTAATGGTTCCGCGCTAGATTTTGACAGTTTGGTGGTAAGCTGGGTTTGGATCACCATCTTATACACGACAAACGTAAAACACGCATCAAGCTCCAGAAGGACAACAACGATCTTCTTCCTATGCGTTCGCGCAAGTCTGACCCCGGTTTTCTCTAGGTAGAGCCACAGCAATCTTCGCTGGCCGTCTATTTTCAGAACGGACGTGGATTGTTCTCTTGGCCGGGTCAAAGGTTTTCACCACTGTTTCAGCAGCCGCCTATGGAGAAATCCACGAGCCGCAAGCCTTAAGCGTGCGCACCATATAGCCAGTGGCCACACCAAGTAATTTCCGGAAGCCCTGGTGGCCACGTGACGTCACGTAATTCAGAGAAGACGTTCAGTCAGGTTTAATCCATAGTTTTCCCCCGTGACTCTTGTATCGAAGCCAAAATTAACAAGAGGCTAATTGTAATTATATAAGTGGCTTTGACGGTTTCCTTCCTTTCGGAACCATTCACACCAAAGCACTGCATGCTGGGCGATTGTCTATTGCGGTCTTACTGTTCTGCGATATAACGAACTTTGCTGTACCTCCACTACACTGAACTAAGTATTATATTATTCTGCAATGCATACGCTGCACAAAAAATGATCTTCACTTCATCTTTAACGAGAGACAGAGGGAACCAAAGATCCATCCCCTCTCTGCAAGACATTAACTTGACGTTATAGTACCGTTTACTCGGTGATGCTGTATTCTAGCGCCCTGTACACACTATTGTATAACATGCCGCCTGGGGCACCACACAGTGTTGTCCCCTATGTCGTGGGATCTTTAAAATCAACATAACGCCCTATAAGACATTTACCAAATTCATTCTCATCATTTTAAGATTTCCTACTGGTTGATGTTACTTCGGGAAAACAACGGAAGAGCAAACCAAAATTTAATGAGCGTCCGCTGTAGCTCCTCGAACGGTTCTTGTTATAATTGTCTGAGTTACGCACCAATCGCGCAGGCCCCGGCTTGGTCCGAGTCCCCGCGAGTTTGGGTGGGGAGCTTACAGTCCAGATTTTTAAAAAAAAAATCAGCTTACGGGCAAAATATTGTTCTTTACTGACTGCACTAAAGTACAGGGCGGCGTGGTAGTGCAGTGGTTAGTTTACCGGCTTGTTAAAGCCGAGGCCCCCGAGATCAGTTCCTGCGCCTTGTCCGGTTTTCTTCAAGATTTCCACCCCCCTCCCTCCTGCAGCCGGCTGGCCCCCGTGGGCATCTCTTCGCCAATCTCCGGCTCCCCCCACTCACAAATCCGAAAATAAAAAGTTCTAGTGGAGATTTTCTTGCTCAAAGTAGGAACCGTTGGGTTTGATTTTTTTTTCTTTCTCCGCTGACACATTTACAGGAGTTTGTTTGTTTTAAATCGCTTCACCAATGAGAGAACTGACTAATGAACCGGTGTCTCGGCGATCTTTACCCGTCGCCATTAGCTTTCGTCTCGCACTGACCACAAAGTCTGTAAAGAACACCACCGACAACTCTCCGCTTTCATCGGAGAAACACGCTTTCACAACAGGAAGTTGGCCCGAGAAATCCGGAAACTCAGGGAATAAAATTTTATAAATTAAACTAGCTGCTACATTTGAGAAAAAAAAAAGAAAAAGTTATCCAGTGCGTCCATTTTTGTGTTATTTCAAGCCGGTTACCTAGACATAATTTTACTTCAGTTATTGTAGCGTTATATCGCTCTGTACAGCCTTATACAAGACCTGTATCTCAAAGATGGCAGCTTCCGCTGCATGCTCAATCCACAAGACGAGCGCTTTCTTCATCTGGAGAACTACCGCGTCGCATCCCCTGTGATTGTCGAATCGGCGTCCACTCCACTCCTATATTTGTAAGCAGGCTTTTGTGCCACCTTGCTAACTACTGAGTCGTCTCTACGCTGCCCCCTAAAGTTCTGCTTACAGCCGGGTTTATAGAAAAGGGTAAAACCCGAGGGTTCGAGTATCAGCACTTCGCTTGGTCACTTATCGGACGGTGCCATGGCTGCTCTCTCCAGTCTATCAGTCACGCTGTTCCACTCCGGTCTGTCTTACCTCACATCGATCCGAACAGACATGACACCGTCGTCAAAACCTAGGAAAACGCAGGAGAATACCCCTAGGTTTATTTATTAATTAAACGGTCAAGAATGACTTAATAACAGCCGTCTTCGACACAAATAACATCAGCAGTCAATCATCGAGCAATTAATAATTTTTTTAAAAAATTTCTTTAATATAAGGTGACTTAGCTTTTTAATAGCACAGCTTTAATGCAATTGAATTAAAACAGATAAAATGTAAACTTAAATTTTAAATTTGAAACAGATATTTAACCATTAAAATAATTGCTTCTATACAAGGTTTATGAAATAATAATATAAAGGTGATTCATACTAAAGACTAAAAAATTAATGAATATGCTTTTTACAAAACTAAATAGAATTATTTTGACTTCAAACTTCGAAAAGAATTTACTAATTGCAGCGAAAATTCATCATTACATTAATAATTTTTGTAGAGTGAAACTTAAACAGGGCAAAAACTCGACAAACATTTGTCTTTTGCAACTTGGGGCCACTCTGTGAGGTTTTTTTTAGTGTTTTTAGAAGAAAAACTTAACAAAGAAATCACATCTTTTATTTTTTTTTAAAAAATATATCGAACGATCCCCAAGATCTAGTTTTAAAAGACTCTGAACCACAAACATCCGTAAAGTATCTTTCATTTCTATTTAACGACCTTGTGATGAAGATAACAGACAATAAAGGAATAAACAGATATCTTGAAGTTATCTTTTTATATATTTTCTTTGAGATTTAAGAGAACGAATTTTGGTGTTGGTGGTAAGTCTAAAGCCAAAAACAATTTACTTATACAACTGCTGAAACTTTAAAAAGGGGATATTTTCATATTCTTTTGTTGACAATTTTAATAAGAATAATGTATCTAGAAGTGAAGTAGCAAAAATTGATTTTACAACAGTTAGATAAAAAGAGCATCTCAGACTGAGATTTTGTTGGTATCATAAAGATGTAAAATAAAAACAACATTCCAGTAGAGTTTGATGATATCTGCCTTAAATCGGATTTCCTACTTTTGGCCGATGTATCTGAACACTTAACAATAGTATGACAAAAGACTTTAAATTAGATCCGTGTCCATTCTCTAAGTCATTTATTTAGCCTATAATGATTGTTTAAAGATGACTAAAATGAATTTTAATTTCTTAACAGACTGTGGTATGTGGATGACGACAGAACATAGTGTAGAAGGAATCTCAATGGTAAAACAAAGGCATGCTTCATCGAACAATCCTTACACACACACACACACACACACACACACACACACATATATAGAGAGATGGTTTTAGAATTCCTCGAACTATCTAATTTGGATGTAACTGATGGAAAATTAGAAGTCTTACGCTCGGAAATTTCTTTAAATTTAGATGATCAAAAGTGCGATTTTAAAAGATAAATTTTAACCCTACTAAAAGAAAACCTTATATCATCTATTTATACGCAAATAATCTCTATAGATAAAATTCCCTTCACAACAAACAGATTCAGGCAGTCTGGCCACCAATAGACAGAACATTATTAAAACACAGTTTTGAAAAATAAATAAACCAGATTCCCCAAGGGGTTAGGGTAAACGAAGCAGATTTGGAATACCTCAAAGAATTACGTAACCACCACAAAGACCGGATACTCACTAGCTGTAGGAAAGCTTCTTCGGCAAAAAGAATGGCTTTCGCCTTACCAAAGCTGATAGAAAATAAACTCAGATCTAAACCTTCAGTTGAAAAATTAAAAACTTTGTACGATAAAGAGAAATAAGTATTACATAGAAACCTTCAATTTTATTTGTCTCCAGGTACGAATATAACAAAAATACATAGAACTATTACTTCTGATTAATCTGCTTGGTTAGAACTCTATATTAAATTTAATATAAGTATAGGGACTGTCTGAAAATAAGAAAATAATTCTGAAAAATAGAATTGTATATGTTAATGAGTACCTCTATTTATGATAAGCTGTAAAAAATCTAGGTAAAAAGGTGAAAGAGTTTGTGCAACCTTAGAGCAAGTTAAAAACACATCTTAATAAAATTACTCAATAATACACTAGAGAGATTATCGACGAAAACCAAGCGCTCATACAGGTGAAAAATAGAAAAATAGTTATCAACTTTATAAAACCTCATTACTTAGGAATGTTCATTTTTAGATTATCCAAAATATATAATATGTGATTTTAACTTTAATGTAATAATATAAAAATTCAAAATTAAGCTAACACTATTATTATCTGATGCAGGTTGTCTATAATATCACATAAAACCGAACATATATATACAAAGATAACGTTAAAATATAGATCAGCATCATACCTTTGCTCATTCAATAAATCATCCCTCAAAAATAAAAAAAAATAAAAAAGAGTTGTAACAAAAATTAAAGATGAGTATTTTGGAAATTTACTAATAAATTAATTTTGTATAATTAGATCTTAAATGTCTTCAATATATTTTGAATCAAAAAGGTTTGTAAAGAAACAAAAAATATTTAATTAGAAATACAAGTACAAAATTATATAAATACTTTATATAATACAGAACAAATAAATAAAACTATAAATCTAATTAGATCGGAATAGCTTAATATCTATAAGTTAATCTCACTAAATTTGTATTATCGCTTATTGATGATAAATTATATCTGCTAAGATATCAACTTTACAATATGGATATTTCAGTCTCTTTTTTTTAGTAACTTTTGCAAATAAAATGATTATAATATTTATTCTTCATCTAATACTTCTCATATTTATGTTCAAGAAACAGTGTTATTAAGCTTTACGATTTTAAATATTTATTTAGTTCAATTTTTAATGTAACATTTTTCAAAATGATTTATTATTCGTACAAAATCGTTCGACTTTAATCAAGGTTTTTAATTCTTCCTACTTTTTGTCTATTTCCTTTTCACTTGCATCTTTAGGTGACATGCCAATAGATATTCTTTTCTTTGTTACGATAATTTATTAACTTATCTAAAATTCTTGTGAAATTACTATTATTACTTTCTGTAAATATTTTTCTAATATTATATTTTGATGTTTCAGTGAGTTTCTAGATTACAACTATTTTCCATGATAAAGATCTATCTCCTCTAAAACGTCTTTTAGAAGTTCTGTTAATGAATTTACTTCGCATATCAGTCCATAATTTATTTGGTTTTCCACTAGTCTGTTTAATAAACATTTTACTTCTATCAAATTAGGTAGTTTTATCTATTAAATGAACTCCCAACCCATTCAGAAAATACATCTATTACATTAAAAATATATTTCTAACATTTATTCGATGTAGAAAAATCTTACATCTATCGAATGAGAAAACGCTCGTATTCTATGGAAATTTTTCCTAACGAGTTTATGCAATTCTTCGGCTGGTACAAAACGTAAGTCTTCAAATTGTTTTCGTTTATTTTTTTTATTTGAACCAGAATCCCTAAGACTTTCCTTTGCTAATCTCTATCAACTTTTCTCTTAAATCAAGATTCTGAATTTTATTAAAATCATAAAGAACAGGTGTGTCTTTCACCTGGATATTTTACCTAAGAAAACCAAGTAATTTATTTGAAATGCTTTGTATATCACCGAAATTTAACGCAAACATTTTTGCGGTTATTTAAAAGAAATTTTGAATGCAATTGTTTTTTTTTTAGTTTTTATTTTTCATTTCTTATAATTTCATTTTCAAAAAAAAGATGCTATTGAATTATTTAGATCAGCTAATATAAAGGTGAATGCAAACCTGAGTCAGAATTTAAATTGTCTGAGAAACAATAATCATAAAATTGTATAGTGGAAGCTGTATCTGATAATCTCCAGTTTGCAAAACAGAAACGAAGGCCAAGAGTAAGTAAAACATAACATTTTATATTTAAATAAATTAATTAAAATATGTTGGGAAAGTAAAAGTAGTAAATATCATTGTTTTTATTATCAAGAAATATACGTAGATTTATTGGGAAGGTGGCTCTGGCAAAGAGCGTTAGATTTTCAAGTTTTTTCTTTAGTCAATTTAAAATTGTTTTTGGAAAATCTTCACATCATGATACCAGAATATTAAATAGTAAAAAGTGGGTTTACTAATAAAACAACACATGATACATATTTTTGAAAATAAAATATATTAATGAGTGGAAACTCACAAAACGTTTGTGAAATAATAGATGAGGGAACAAAGATCGAACAAAAATTAGATGTAGAATTCATTGAAAACCCAAATCGTATTCAAGATCCAAAATATTGATTCGTATTTTTTAATGTCTTAGTTTTTAATGAACCTATATATGGCAAAATACCGAAGAAACTCCGAGTGGTTTTATACTAGAGGCTGACATAATAGGATTGATACTTTTAATATTTCTAAGAACCATCATAAACTTCCTAGACAAGTCATCAGAAGTAATTCAAAAAGTATTATTTACTTTAAAAAGGTACTCCAACATATTTGGGATGACTTGGTTAGTAAATTTATTAGTTTTGATCAATTTAGATATTTTACAAAAGAAATGATGGGAACCAAACTATAGGTTACGAGTTATAAATAGATTATCTGATATACGGTATCGTTCAAAATTTGATAAATGTTATTATCTCACCTAATGATCTAAAATTCGTATCTTTAACACCTTGAAAATAATTCCTAAAGAATAAGAATTTTTGTTGGATTCATCTAGTCCATCATTAATATCTTCTGTTTCTCTGCTTTTTAAAAGCCAACAGCAGTGTTTCTAAAATGAAAGCAGAGGCAGATGTTTTAGATTATTTGGCTGCTGAGGTGGATTAGCTTCCATTTACTTACAACACAGAATCTAAGAAGTATGCAATTGGATGATCTACCACAGAAGTAATTCCTAATAAGCTTAATATTGACAATGACTGTAAAATTGACACCAGACATGGTTTATAGGAACGTCTAACTAAAATAAAATCAGACGAAAATATTATTAATGAAAAAATATTTTAATGATGTTATAGTTTTAAGATACAATTCAGCTATTTACTACAAAAGCGATGCTTCACAAGAAGAAAAAAATTACACGAGTAAATGAACAGTGATATTGCACCTGACATAAGGCGAAAATGAATTATTAAAAGCCTAACAAAAGATTCTATGGACTAAAACAGTTTAGACTGCAGAGTATAAGACAACCATTATTTTGGTAAAGGAGGTGGAGAGTTGAATTTTTCTACCTCAGATCCAAATCAGTTAATTGAAAGAAAGTTTACTTTTAGCATCTAAACCAGCTGTAAATTATGCTGTTCTTTGATGAAATAAATACAAATTTGCTACATAAATAGAATATAATAAATAAAACTGATTTTAAACACTATAAGTGCTCAAAGAATTAATGTATAAAACACAGAAACGACTGAAAATTAGTGAAACTCGAAGATTTTTTATAGTTTTGTTATATTATCAAAGATACACATTTTAAAACAAATTTTCATTCAAAAGTAAATTTAGATTCTAAAAAACAATATGGAATTACTTATTCAGACATAGCAATTTACTATCTTAATAATACAAATAATATTTCTAAATATAGATCGATAATGGAACTAATTGGACAGCTTTAGATACAGGTTCGTATGATCTAGAAATTATCAGTGAAATTTAAAGCCAGATAAAAAATAGCAGTTACTTCGATTCAGAGGATAAAGAATATTATCATTAAAGCTAATTTTAAGACCATAAAAATTTATCATTTTTATTTATTCTAACTATAAATCGAATTTTACTCTGGTTATAATAAAAGTGATAATAAAGCTGATATTTTATCAATTAATTCTATTCTGTGCAATGTAATTTAATAAAAGGGTCATGTACCAATATAACTAGTTCTCAAATGTTGTATTTATATTTTTTTCAAATGTTTCTTATGAATTTAAATTGTTTAAAAACTAAACAGAAATTTAGCTTATTTTCCAGTAAATAGAAATTTTATTCCAAGTACCCACATTTTGGTTACAGACCTTAAATAAAATTGATTTAAGAAATGGAGATACAGATTTAAGATTACATCTGAAACTACTTAAAGAAATTTGAAATTTTTATAATTAAGAGAAAGAATAAAGTGAAAAGTAAATATACTGTTGGAGGAACTGATTGACATTCTTAAAAGAATGACTAAATTATTTAAATAATCAAAACAGATAAATCAAAGCTACAGATAAAGTTTTAAAAATTGAAGATGCAGGAAAAAAAAATTGTATGATGCTTTAAAAAACCCTAAATCAATAAATCAAAATCCTTTTAAAAGTCAACTTTAATGTATAAATTCTGCTATAATGATGCGATTCATAAATTGGTAACTAAAAAAATTACAAAACGTAAAATAAGTTTATCAATAAATAAGACATAAAACAGGAAAGGGTTTCAGAAAATTTGGTATATTAAATGGCATATATTTGCATTGAAGAAGATTTGTATTATTTGGCGAAACTATGAATAAATACGGGTTTCGTGAGTATAATCCAATGACATGGGTATATCTTAATAATTTTGATTCAGAAATTAATATTGCAATAAAAAATTATGAGGTGCATTTTTGCCACAGGTTGGTTATATAAGTTGGACAAATAACAGCATTTTGCCTTTTAGTCAAATCAAATATATGTTGGGTGGTAAAGAAGTTTAGACTATACCTTATCCAAATGAAGCAATAACTGTGAAAGGATTGATAACTAATCCAGAGGATTTTAAGTTATATGGATTAAACCAATGTTGGTATAAGCCGTGTTTATATAATAGAAAATAAAATCCTTAATGTAGCTTTAGTTTTTATATCCCATTAACTCGCTTTCTTGGTTTGTGAAGACTATAAAGATGGTGCATATAATAAAGAATCAAAATGTTTTGGCAAGAAAGAGACATAATTACACAAAATTTAAAGCAAATGAGGTTGCGACAGGTAAAATTACTTTCCTGAAGATAGCTATATATATTGTCTGATGAATAGCAACCGAAATTCATTAAGATGCTTGAAAGTAAAGTAACCACTAATATTGTT
The DNA here is from genome assembly GCA_018389105.1 of Nautilus pompilius. Classification (NCBI taxonomy): domain Eukaryota; kingdom Metazoa; phylum Mollusca; class Cephalopoda; order Nautilida; family Nautilidae; genus Nautilus; species Nautilus pompilius. The sequence goes on from JACATO010002446.1 coordinate 2,137,631, forward strand.
TATTTTAACAAACAGTGTGATCCGATTGCAGTCAGTCAAAGTACTAATTTTGACTAGAGATGACTATTTCAGTAGAAACAGAAAAGTCTTGATTTATTTTGTTAGGATTTTCAAATCCCTAAAAGAAGAAAATCCTTCTATATTTAATAACTCTTTAAGTACCAACGTTTGTCCTTATAAATAATGATAGATAACCAGTGCTTGATCTACATCTAGATTTTAAAAGAAATTATTTTAAAATTGATAAAGAAATGGCAGACTTTACCAGTAGTAAAGTCACAGCTGTTGAATTTAAAGGACTTTACCCCTGATTGTTTATGATGTAGCCAGACCTTCAGAAGGGCTTAAAAATAATTTTCCTGTGTAAAGCTTAAGGCTACCTTTAACCAAAATTATCCTGTCAATTATTAGGCTTTTGTAGTTGTTTTGCTTGACGGAAGTCAACATGCACCAATAGATGGTAATAAATTGAACGCTTTCTGTAAAACAATTTTTTAATAATTTTTTTGCTGAATAAATAAAGTTATACATTTTTAATGGCTTTTCTTTAAATGCACATTGAAAGTAAAAAATTGATAAAAGCAGCCGGGGGGGAGGTATTTTGAATAAAGTTCACATACATTGCGATTTTTCTATGAAAAATATCAGGGTTCTAATTTAAAAATAAGAAAGTCACAAAAGTATAATTTTAAAAAAAAAGGTTTTTAACCAATGCTTCCGGGTTCTATTTTATATAGTTTACTTCCTAAAGTGTTTTCTTGGTTGCGCTTTTAATCAAACTGAACAGCTACCAAAATAATTTATAGATATAATTATGATAACATTTCAACCGAAAGAGTTACCAAGGTTTAATGAAATTTTTTATGAATATACAGAACGCGTAAGTAAAGGCTAAAAGATTAGTAGATTTCTTGGGGATATTTTATTAAATATTGGAAAAAACCACTTTACCATCCTTAGGTACATTATGTACGAGATTTCTTCGAAAACTAGCTCGTGGTGGTGGACAGAACGTTGGAGATAAAGTCCGTATTTTATGATATTACAAGAAAATATATAAATCAAACTGAAAATCCTAGATATTTATTTAATGGTGTTTGTACTTGTGGAAAGATGAAAATTAGATTTGTTGGCAGTTTTTAGTACTTGGACCTTATTCACTGCTTAAAAATGAGCTTCTGCTATCTGCCATTCTCTGATTGTTACATATTAATAAGGCCTTTCTAACTTTTATAGAAAAATATGATAAACAATGAAACATTGCAGGTGCGTTTTTATGAAAGTTCTTGTTCCTATAGATATAATAAAATAAAATGTGATGCTTAAATTTGGATTTATTAGAAATTTCAATACAGACCGGATTTTTTGGTATAAAGTTAATAAAAATTATCATTTCTCTCTCGCTTTCATGCGATGGTACCTGTATATATTTCCATTCTATTACGGTTACATCAGTTATCGCCAGTACGTTTTAATATCTTTCATAATAATCATATTATCTAGCAATTAAAGATGGAAAAAATATATATAAAAATTAATTTAAAAATTAAAAATATAATCTTTATTATATAATTTTGTGGAATAGTTCTCTAACTAAAGAAAGGCAAAACAAATTATTTAAAGAAATGGCTGAAGTTTGTAGATAATCAGATAAGTTCTCCACGAAACCAACAAATCTTCCATTTAGTTTTAAGTATTAAATGAGTTTAAATAACTTCTGTTTCAGTAAGAAAGATAATCCGTTTGTATCTTTTAGTTAAATCACATCAAACTTGTTAAAACGAAAGGGTTCAAGTTAGATTACTGGCGATTTAAATTTAAATAATCATAGAATTATAAATATTAACAATCCGATTAATTTTAAAATGTGGTTAACAAAACATATGTAAATAATCAGTACTACAGATAAATATGTACTGAATATACTAATTTAAATGAGTTTAAATCTATGATCTATAATAATAATAATCAGATTTCAGAGACTCGAGTCAGAGTTGATATTTCACCTAATACATTAAATTAAACATTGTGGGAAGTTAATAGATGAAAATATAACTAGTTGGAACACAAATCTAGATTTTTTAGATAGAATTGTTGGTGCAAAATTGAAAGCTTTTAACATTAGAGTAAAGGTTAAAAAATATTTACTATAGCACTATACGATAAATGAAGTCACACTTAATGGATAGTTAGTCAAGACGCACTAATTGGAACACTGTGTGTTCATGAAGACCTTTATTTTAACTAAAATAAATTTCAATAGATTTCAATTGCCAATACACGCTATAGTTTCCCTTTTCTTTATGAGAATTGTAAACAACTTTGTCTACGCCATAGTTCTGCAAGATAGTAGCTGTATGGGTTTTCAATATAAAAATATTTTATCTACTCTCAGGTCAAAAGTACTCAAAAACACAAGATGATTTTCTGCTAAGTATAGCAAAAAATATTTAGATTTTATATGCATTTTTATAACTAGTTACCACGTGATAGGAAAGTAAAGTACAGGCGAAGACTTTCGTTAGGTGGCAGCACAAAAGAATGACACTACTGTTCCACTAAGCCATTAACTGCTTATTATGCCATTGAGACAGGAAAAGGTTTGTATGAGAAATTCGTGACCACCCTTCTCTGAATCTTGTGGACATTCTACTTTCAATTTCCACATTAATTCAAGCAGGTGCGTTATCTGTTGTTTTGTTCTCGGAGATAAATCGATTCTTTTCATTACAGATCTTCGAGAAGATTACAAATTATTATTCATAATTCAGAAGTTCTCTTTTATGGAAACAACGTAATCATTGAATACGCAAACATCTAGAATCGCAGCTGAGTGATATATTATTATTTTCAAATACAGAAATATTTTGGAAAAAAATAGAGCTATTTGCAAAGGGGCAGTAAGTCATGTGACGTATATAAATTTCCCGTCCTCTCGAAGTATTTCTGTTGTTGATGGCAAAACTTAAAATCAAAATACCGAAAATCTGCCTATGTATCATATATCATTTACCATCGTGCGAAGGCAGTCGCGGATATATAAACGAACGTGTAAAGCTGACGGATTTGTAGTGCGTTTTGTATTTTTAAAAAATTTTTTGTCGTCACGGTAACAGATGTTATTTAGCGGTGCCTGGCGGAAAGTACAGGCCATTAGCTTTCCTGGCACCGAGGACTTGAGTTATGAAGAAGACCAGAGTTTACTTAAGCCATCCGCGGTCCATAACTTAATCAGTCTTCGAGGGAGGTCTATTTACCTGCTTCCGGATTGTAAAGATGGATCGACACTCAGAAATATAAAATAATTCTAAAATATATTTAAAAAAAAATAATTTAGTATTTTGTTTATATACTGGCGTATAAAAACTATGGTATGTGTTTGGGGACTATCTACGAGTGTTTGTTGGAAAGTACATAAAGCATGTACGTAATCTTCTTTTTATCTGAAGCTCAAGTGAAGAGGAGAGAAAGGGGGAACAACTGCACTGGTCTTGAAAAGATACAGTGTGAAAGAAAATATTAAATAGGTTAAACATAATTTCACTCATGTGCATGCATATATATATTATATATGTACAGAAATCAGGAAGAAGAAAACACCACAAAATAAATGCGAAATACAAACCAAACTGATGCAACTAGGGAAAGTTTAAAAGTGACGCACTAAAAGACAGAATCTAGGTAAGCTCTATCAGGGGGAGATAACTCTACAGAATAATAAGAAAAAATAAAACGAAAAAGGTTCTGTTCTATAAACCATATGCGTGACTTTAAAAGTTGCCGCCAAAGAAGAAGAGTCTAAAGCGTTTATCTTTCAAAGATTTTTTTTTAAAGATTTGGAAAAACTTCAAGCGAATCTAAACAACCAAGTTTTAGACTGTATTTCTCTTGTGCAAAGATTTAGATAAATAAACAAATATATAAAAACGAGACGGAGCATTAAGCGAGTAAAAGGCAAATTATTCTCTCGGAAAGTGCCCTGTGTGTTTACGCAGTTTTAAAAGTTTCATTACCTTTTCATTTTTCAAAACCGCATTAGAAATAGAAAAACAGAAACATAATTTACCATATGAGAGAAGTTTCCTCAAATGCAAACAAATACCGAAATTTTCAGATTGTAAAAATCCCGACAACGTCAGCCTGCTTCGTTACCTTCTTAGGAGAGCACTGCAATTCCGCCTTAACTCTTACCCGACCTGCTGTTTCGCAACGGTACTTTGCAGACATCGCCTCTTTAAAACGGACGAAAATTTTCTGAGTTCCGAACCAGTGGAAACGCTACAGGTGTCGCCAAGCAAAATGATCCTTAAATGGAGATAAAAGATATCTGAGCTTTGAGACGGTGGTTGGACAGCCATGGCTGAGGATCCCAGTTCGATTTCCGGTCGAGGTCGGGTTCGGTTTAACTTCCGCTCTTCTTCAGCCGGTCGCATGGGGGGTTTTCTGGATTTCCTCTCCCCCCTTCCACCTCTAAGGATAAAGAGTTCCGCGGATACCTCTCGACTGGCTCGCATCTTGACCACTAGCGAGAACCCTTAACCACACCCAAGAAACTATTGGCTTTGTCGCCGAGGAAGATTTGCCCCCACTTTCCCCCCTTCTAGCTCCCTTGCTGTGAATTGCCCATATACTTATAAAATCAGGACAAACGTCCGCCAAGAAGAACCCGAGGATTCGCTGACTTTCTATTCAGATTTATTAAACCAGTAAGGAAAAAAACAGAATACGAGGGAGAAAGGGTTAATAATTCGACCCGGACATCGAGGGGGCAAAAAAATCGATGGTGTAAACAGGATCTTTGAACTGCGATAAACTGGATATCGCTCGAGTATAGAATTTTTGTCTTTCTTTTTAAAGTGGGGCGGGGAGAGGAAACATTCTAAGGGACTCTTTCTTGTCAATAACCCCACCATGTTGAGAAATCAAAATAGCCTATTTGCTTCCGCCCCCCCCTGTTTGTTAGATTTATACGCGGAGAATCTGCTGCCAGGACAGGGTGGAAGAACCTTTGTCGGGATTTGCCGATAACATCTGGAGAAATTCCTGCAGAGAGAGAGAGAGAGAGAGAGAGAGAGAGAGAGAGAGAGAGAGAGAGAGAGAGAGAGAGAGAGAGAGCTCCCTCGCATCCGGAGCCCTGATGCTGCGGACCTGTTGGGACAGCTAAACACCGGAGATACATTTACTTCCTACGGAAACTTCGGCGCGTAAAAGTCAAGATCCCGAATGTTGTTGTTTTCGAAGGGAAAAAGGAAGGAGGAAGAAAAAAAAAAGGAGGAAAGATGTCGTGTTTACCGAGCCTTCTAGAGCTTCCATCCTCATCGATCGATCCAAATGAAGTCTGAACCATCTCTTCCTCCCGGAAGAACCCGGTCCGACTTTGATCGAAGGACCCGTTAGGAATTTCGCCGGGACGAGGTTCTCTCTGTTTCGACGGCTTAGCAAGGGGCGCGCAGGGAAAACTTCCTAAGGTCTTCATCCGGGTATTAACGCCATTTGTGGGGGGGGGCGTCTGTGCCCCCCTCCTCTTTTTCGTAGGTCGGAAATCGCAAACTGAAAGGAAGTGCCCTCCGAAAAAAAAAAAAAATGGACTCGCCGCCAGGAGGCGTCTCAGAAAATCCAGTGGGCGCGCGCGCTCGCGGACCGTGACTAACAGACGCTCCGCGCCAAGTCAGCGAAGCGTGGTTTCTATTGTGCGCCGAAGACGAACCGGTGTTTCAGATGGAAGAAAGAAAAGGCACCGTAATTAGAGGAGGAGGAGGAGCAGGAGAGGAGTCCTTTCTCCCCTATCCCCTGCGCTAGCGCTCGTGGAGCATCGATTTCGGTCGGTGCGAAAGTAAAGATCGACATCCCGGCGGGGTACAGAACCGTTTGGGGGGGAGAAAGAAGGGGGGAGGAAAAAGGGTACATGAAAGAACAAAACAAATTTTTAATAAATTGATTCGATTGGCGGCAAAGATTTCCGTCAGGGTTTCCCGAGTGGAACAAGGAACGAAGCTCTATTACGCCAAGCGATCATTACCCGAATAGTGGCTGCACTGGCTATTCGTTATTAGGTACGTGAGCTGCTCCGTTAGTCTCGATGGACGGACAAAAGGGACAATTTTGCTGTTGATCCCTGTAAAAAAAAAAAAAAAAATATCGCTGTTGTTGAAGCTAGGATATATCTTGCTATAATTAACAATTCGGGTCTCGGCGCTAAGATACCTAATCACGAACTATCGGTTATCCCCGAGGGATGATCGAATGTTCTCTTACAAGGAGAACGAGAATTTGAGAAGGAATTCGTTTCAGAGCTCTCTCGAAGTGAGACCGGAAAAGCGAGTGACGTCAGAACCTCCCCGACACGTGACCTATGGCATCGGCAAAATCAGAATGCGGTCATATCGAAACTTCATTAATCGCTGTAAACGACCAATTTTAGGAAGAAAAGAAAAGAAAAAAAAATGTTAATTTAGCCGGACTCCGTCGATGTGCTGACCGCTAAGCGAAAACTCAGATTAAGTCCGCTTAAGGAAGTCGGTAATGCGCGAGTTGATCCAGCAGTCGGAAAAAAATATCACAGCAAATGGGAAGAAAATGGCAAAATTTCCCGAATTCTTAGCTAAAGTTACTACTACAACGTGATGCCGAAAATACGCAGTGAAAAGAACCGTCGAGGTTCGTGCCAGTGCGACTCGGTGCCTGCAGCTTGAATCAGCTGAAATAGTGTTGTCACATCAGTGATGCGACGCTAGAAAAGGGCGTAAATATGTATACTTTCAGAATCCGAACTTCCTTTTTTTTTTAAATCAACGAAAGAATTTTTTTAAAAAATGTTAGTCTCAGTAGCAATATTCATCTGCTGAAAATTGGCAAAGTTCCTCTTTCTGTATTGGCGATCATTTTATGCAAAGTGGATACGTCGCCATTATTGGGCACGTCGGAAATGCATCTCTAACCTGATTCCGCGGGTGGAATTCTTAGAAAAATCGAGACGGACAGAACAGCACCGACCCGCCGATAGAAAGAGATAGCTCACGAGCAAAAGGGTTAACATTTGATAATGCCGATTTTATAAAATGGATAATGGCAAATAAATGTAAGTGTAGTTTTTTTTTGTTTGTTTTTTTAAAAATGTATCAGAAATTTAAATTAATAGTTAAATCGCACCACAATAAGTCAGTCGACTTATACGTCCAGACCTCTTCAATGCTGATCGTGTTACGCTGGCCTTCTGCACGCGGAAGACCGTTGCAATCGACTTGGTGGTCTTAATTTTCGACCTCGTGTAACCTGTGGACCTGGAATAATGAGAGGAATGAGCTGGCAGCACCAGGCAGTCGAACTTGTTATTTCGCCCATCTTACATTAAAATTAAATTTGGAAAAGCTCTGATTGTCAGTTGTGTTAAGGTTGGATGCCTGACTCACTCGCGTCATCTTATTTGAGGAAGCTCTGAAAGTCAAACTCTTCTGGTTCTTTAGAGTAAAGAGATGGATTTGTATAAAAACGAGAACAGAAATATGAGGAAAGGCTTTTCAAAGAAATTAACAATTGGATCCAGACTCGCTATCGGAAGTCATCCACGCCATCTGAGCTTATTCGGTTGCTTCTGGTTGTGGTATTGTTCAAGAACTTTCAGATGGATTTATCAAAGAACTCGTCAATCTCTGAGCTAAAACCCCCCTTTATTATTTCAACCTTTCCTAGAATCTTATTGATCGATCCACATCATTTGGATAGTTAAAACGAAAGACGATCAGCAGAACGCCAGTGGTAAATTTCCTATTTTCGAGAATTTGCAAACATTATCCAAACTTGTTAGAAAAGGTCACGTGACCAGGATAATCGTACCTCCGCATACAGAAGAACGCGTCGGTTTACTACAGAGGTGGCGGCGTTTTCGCTAATAATGACGCCCAATTCGGATGGTTGTTCTCCGAGAAGCAAACACACGCATAAAATAAAATATTTTAACTCACTAAGACAAGATGCGGTTCTTACACAAGCTTTCTCAGGACCGGAGTGGAATAAATGAATAAATAGATTAGGTTCTGTCGTAACATCAAAGCCCACATGACTGAGTTATAAATCTCCGCCAGTACGTGACTTTGATCAGATCGATGGAGATCTGGCGATCTTTCCAGAGCTGACTCGAATTCATCGACTTGATTTCGATGTCCGTCAAGTGTAGATAAGCAGTCGAATTTTCTTATGCAAGCCAGGTAACCACGCGCTGTAGTCGTGCAAGACTGTAATATTAATTAAGCCGGATATTCAGCATAGCAACGTGTCTTTACTTATATATATTCTGTTTCCCTATTCGAAACTTCGAGTAAGTTTATTAAAACAAAATAAGTCAATAATTAGCGCATTAACGTAAAACTAAAAAGGAAAACAAATACATCTTGGTCTCCTCTATTTCTTCACGGACTCCTACCCTCTGGCCGATGTTGAAAGGTACACGAGGCTATTCCCAAGGAAAGAATAACAATTTCTAGTTTCTGACGGTAATATATTTTACATTCGGTTTGTTTGTGTTTATTACTTTGTATTTTTTTTTCTATTTCTATCTCTATATCCATCTATCTCTAATTATCTGTCGCTATCTATTCCTCTCTCTACCCTTCCATCGCTATCTGTCTTCATCCCTTTCTCTATCTCTATTTTCCTACTGCTATTGCAATCTATTTATGCTTCCATTTCTATTTATATCGCTGTCTACTTTATTTTTAATCGCTATTTACTTTTTTATCTATTCCTCTATCCTTCTCTCTACATATATAGATATAAGTTTTGAAATTAGAGACAACATGACCATCCATCACTTCTCATTAAATCTTCTCGGGTCCCAACAGCTAACCTTTCCTTAATCAGCAAATGACAGAATTACCTCCCTTCCTTAAAGCCCCCATCATTACTTGACCTACTGCTACCATAAATCTCCAACCACCTGGTCGCTACAAAAATCGGTGGACTTATCACCTAATTTACTTTAAAATGCTTTTTTTCCTAAAGTAAACCAACATCTTGGACAGAGAAGCGAAAAGTAAGTAAAAGATGTGAGCAGAACCACAATTCTACTCGTATCCCTTCCATCTGAAGAATTCAGTCTAACTGAGCGACGAAGAAAGATTATGATGCACGTTGACGTGAGAACCATGGAATAGCAGGCAACAGGTGGTAAATCGCCATATTAGACCATCTGATTTCATCGCGAGACTATTAATAACAGTATAAAATTGCTTATGTTAAAAATGGGAGACAAAAAAAACATATACATTGTCGCACGGTGAGTGAATCTCGCTTTTCCTATGACGCAAGCAATCGCCATAAATCTGATAGGCTCTATGGACAATCACAAGATCGGTTAAACCGATGTACGCACGAGCGAGGGCACAAAGACAGCATAGAAATGAGTTGGAGATGCATAATGTCCATTGATTGGGTTCAGTGGTGTGCATAAGATGGAAAGAGATAAAAGTAAAAGCGACTAAGCTTAATTGTAAAAGTTTCTGGAAAGAATTCAAAATAGATACAGTAAGTATCGGGAAAACGGGAGAGTAAAGGAAACTGATGCAAATATAGCTTTTAATAAATGAATGCAGAACTCACCTAAACATAATAATTGTAAGCGAGTGGTACATAAGAGAGGGACGTGTAACTGCAAGAAGAAAGGGGGGAGAAAGAGAGAGAGATGGCCTCAGTATGTAGATATGACGTCAGTACAGGGAGATGGCCTCAGTATATAGATATTACGTCAGTACAGAAAGATGCCCTCGGTATACAGATATGACGTCAGTACAGAGAGATGGCCTCGGTATATAGATATGACGTCAGTACAGGGAGATGACCTCGGTATATAGATATGACGTCAGTACAGAGAGATGCCCTCGGTATACAGATATGACGTCAGTACAGAGAGATGGCCTCGGTATATAGATATGACGTCAGTACAGAGAGATGCCCTCGGTATACAGATATGACGTCAGTACAGAGAGATGGCCTCGGTATATAGATATGACGTCAGTACAGAGAGATGGCCTCGGTATATAGATATGACGTCAGTACAGGGAGATGGCCTCGGTATACAGATATTACGTCAGTACAGAGAGATGGCCTCGGTATATAGATATGACGTCAGTACAGAGAGATGGCCTCGGTATATAGATATGACGTCAGTACAGGGAGGGGAGAGAGAGACTGCAAATGGTCTACCGATATATTGTCATAGAACCAGCAGAGGAACCTGAATTTTTTTCGTAGTAGAAGAGGCGCTGACACAAGGCTTCAAACTCCTTGAGATGTTCCAAAATTGTCATTCGGAAGAAAACAACGAAGTACATTCGGGAGACGAAAAGGCGGAAGGAGGTCCATTTGCTAAGTGTGTGAACCAGTTCCTGAAAATTAAGCATGAAGCTGTGACGCTCCTGTTGTAAAACAGCACGAAGACTAATGTAAATAAGGTTTCTCAAACGCCAGGACCAGGTTTGCATGTTGGCAGAATCGTGGGAAATCTGGCGCTGAGACGTCTGAAAAAATTTTCTGATGTCGCTTTGCGCAAAATTGGGGACAAAGGGATAACTTTCTAAAAGCATCTGTCCGCATACGAGTCTACGAAATAATTCATGTTAAAAGAAAAGACTGAAATCACGTCGCCAAACTGTCTGGGAGCGCAGGGACGAGGATCGCCTTCTTCGTCTCGAGGTAAATCCGACTAACTATGTACATTCACGCAGAAGGCTCGCGGGATCCCACTCCAGACGGTTATTCAAGAGAATTGGGAAACAGATTGGTAGGCGGTCGTATCAGTTTCTTTGTCAGGCAGAGGTCTTTGAGCAGAGTTAAGTGCACTGAGGAATCTGCTGAAGAGACTTCCAAAGACAACAAAAGCTAGAGATACCGGGGGGTGGGTGGGATTCCTATCCGTTCTACTAGGGAGGCTGCTTTTGCCACCCAGTTTGTCCTCAGGTCTGAGCGATACTTACTTATGCATGGCGTTAGCACCGCGCTACAAGGTCAGACGTTTGAATGATGAACGAAGACGCCAGGTCGACTCCCCGAGTCTCGCGGAAATGTACAAACGGTCTTATGACGTCAGACGGTCAAATAAAGGGCTTGTCAATAAGCGCAATGGCATGGTCGAGTTACGATCTTTTACAGCTGACCCGCCTACAGATTCGAACATCGCACCTTCCCTGGCGCATTGTCGTCCCCCATTTCCTGCCCCCCTCTCACCTTTCGATCGATGTCCGACTGAGAGAAGATATAAGATGGATGAAAAGCCCCACAAAAGTGAGCCCCCGCGATTTATTAGACAAACGTCAAACCTATCCGATATGTCGGCTTGGATGGCAAAGGGTCAGTCGTCACAAGCGATGAACAATCGATATTACTATAGTATCGATTCGGAAAGCGACGCGAAACTGCTGTCGAGAACGGAGTCAATTATCTCTTTGGTGGAGAGAATTAACGCAGAACGGTTTCCCCCCCATAAGTATGGTAGCCAATCCTTAACGGTTCTGTGAAGGAAGTTCGACTAAAGCTAGAACTTTGCGCACGAGAAAATGAGGTTTATAATGAAAAAGGCAAACACAGACCATAACTAGTTCAGGCGTGTTACGATCCGCCAGTTTGGCCGTCGTCGACGCCAATATCACGAAGGGCTTCGGTCGAATCCTACTAAAAGACGACACGATATTTTACTTGTAATAACGAAGTCAAGGCGGCAGCTGTGCAACGTTTCAGTCACTAGCTTACACGTGAAATGTGGAACTACTTTAGGTCGTAATACATTATTACGTCACATCGATGTACTTCCAGTCTTGTAGAATCGTATTCACTTCCGGTCTCGGTGACCCGTATTACGCGCCTGATGTTTGGAAAGTTCTGCACATACTGTACATCCAAATACGTAACCAAGGCCAAAGAGAGTTCAGAAAAGAGGGGTCGGCCTGAATGGACCCGATAAGCTTTCTAGCGTTAGCAGACGCTTATTTCATCAACAGGGTCCGGTTTTTAAAGGACCCGGACTCGGACCACATAAGAGAAACTCACCTAGAGAGAGCTCATCTATCTCATTCCCCAGACGGTAGGATAAAGCGTTTGCCTGCCACGAAGCTACGGTTTTATTAGAGGGTAATCGAACTGTTCGAAATACAAGATCCTCCAATTTTCAGCAATTGCGGCGCATTTAGCACATATCATTTAAAATTCAAATCTGTTTCCGGTGACCCCACGCCGTCTGAGCGCGGGCGTACGAGTGTTAAGGTTTCGGTTTCATAATCCAAAGTAATTTTTAGATTTTTTTAATGGGAAAGGCGCCTACCGTCGCTACCCGGAAGCATTTAAGCAATACTTGCGCGCAACAGGCCGGGGAAGGGTTACCCTTATTCCGACTGGACCGGCTGGAAATTTCCTCGCAAAAGCGGCCGTAGGTCTTTCGGCGAAGTCGAAGCATAATAACAATTCCCATTCTCGGCCTCTCGGCGCTGAGGCGATCGTGCTCCGCCCTTCTCTGCAGCTCGACGATCGCGTCAATGGCGCTTCCGGGCAATCGCCTCGATTTCATCGGCGGGCGGGTTTCCGCACCTGCGCGAAATTCGCCGGAGTCTCGTCGGTCGGCGCTGACATCATCTCGACCCAGAGTCACACCACTACTGGCGCCCTCTGGCGCGTGCACGCGACACGCGCTCGCACAAAGAAGCGGGAAATGAAGTGTTTGCATTAAAATAAAAAAATACCCTCTTGTTTTCTATCCGCTCGGAGACTCATCGCTGGCAAGGATATCGCCCGCAAATTTGCTCGTCAGTTATCCCCCCTTTTCCACCTGCCTTCTCGCAGAGGGCGTTCACGCCAACCGTTTGTATCCTCGTTTCCCCTTTCCGTGGTCCCCACGGCACCGAATGTCGCCGTCTTACCCGCCGGGGTTCGGGCCATTGTTTTGTACACCCCCCAAAGACAGCTTAACACCCGGCTCAAGAACTGCGGCCCATAGTGGAAAAAAGCCAGTCAGTAAGAGGCGGGAGAGCGGGTAGCCGGTGGCTCAGTGGTTAGACTGAGAACCTAAGTTCGAACCCCGGTCGGGGCTGCGCTGTACAAAATCATCTTCGCTCCACCGGGGTGGGGGGGGATTAAAAAAGAAAATAAATTATTTAAGAACGTATGACGGAGAGGAGATAGGACGAGAGCGCAACCAGAATTGATTTCTGAGCGGCAATTGAAGATCTGTGTTTAGGAACCGGAAATGCACCTCTTAAACTGTCGTACCTGACCATTTTCCATCAATTGCTTTCTACCGGCAGTGAAGGAGATCGGCTCAAAGCGAGATAAATGGCCTCTTCACGATATTTTCCGGCATCAAGATACCTGACTGAAGCTTAACTTTAAACCCCCCTCAAGAAAGGAAGTACAGATTGTTTTCTTTTTTAAAGGACTAATGTAGAATCTCTGCGGAAGGTTCGTCATAGTCTAACTCGTTTCTCGGACGCCGATGGTGATTCGACCACACGGTCCGATTTCGTTTTCGTTCCTTTTACGCTGTCAACGCAGCCCTTGTTTCTACGACTACCGCTCTAAAAGTTTTTCCCCTGTCACGTGACAAGAACCCGGCGTGGCTGCTCCTTCGTCGGTTCTCGCATAATAATTCCGTGAAGGCGCCATGACCCTTCGATTAACCTCTTTAGTCAGGCCACCATATATACATTGTTTCTTTAAGAACTGTCGGTCAGCGTCCCGTTCATTCAACTGGGACCGGGTTCCTCTTTTGAACGTTAGGTGGCGATGTTATCGGTTTGTCTTCGCCTGTCCGTTCGAGCGCCCGCGTGACGCCGGCACCCACGTGGTGCCGTTCACCAGGAAATGCGGCGTCTTCATGAAGCATGCGTCAGTGGCTTCACTGAACCATATCATTGCCGTGCAAGATCCATGGCCAAGGAAAGCACCACGTGGGGGCTGAGCGTTAATGAAAAAGATGGACGTTGCTTTCAAAAAAAGCAAATGCAATTTATGCCAGTAACAGTAACGGGGAAAAACTTCTGGATGGAGTCGGGCGGCCGTAGTCTGCTGCGGGCAAACAACGAACAACGCGTCCGAAAGGTGAACAGTTTTTCCAATCACAAATAGCTAATATTGACGATGACGAAGTGGGAGGAGGGCGTAGCTTTGTGAAAGTCCCTGGCCTCACATCGACTGCGGAAAGGCGTGGTTGGTAATTCGTTGCCTTACGGCGGAGATTTGAATGGGCCCCATAAATGAAATAATCCGGCTTCCGGCGAACAAAGACTATGCGATCAATAGAGGGAGACAAATGACCAGTTCGCAGATGAAGCTAAATCTTGGTTAACAAAATCGACAAGAAGATGATGATGATCGGGGGCCTGATTAAGAAAGCAGGGAGATTTCTGTCTCAAGGGCATTATCGTGTCCAACGGAATAAGATCGCACTCATCGATTCCGAAAGGAAGATGATTTAATTTGTTCTGAAGCGAAGGAGAAGAAAGCGATGAAATCGTTGGCGTTGGTCGGGGGGTCGCTGGAGAAAACACATGTCAGCGAATATTAAAAGGAAACCAAGAAAAGACATCAAATAAGTTTACACCGTCCGCGGTAAACTTTACAGCCTTTTCCGTCTCGTGTGTGGTCGAGGGCTGCATCCTTCATAGCTCCTCTCCTTACTGTTTATTCCACACCTGGGCGGGTTAGATTATTTTTTATCTATCTGTTTCAAATCGTCAATCTAACGTCTGGCGAATGGACTAAGTAAACTATTTTTTTTAAAAAAAAAAGCAGCAAAACAGTATTTTGTTTGTTAATCTCTGATAGTTTTATTAAATGATTTTCCTTTCTTAGATTTCAAAAACGGAATCGCGTAAAAATCCATCGAGAACTTAAATGTTGAATTTATAAAGACACCCAAGGAGAACTCGTTACCCACAACTTTGGTAATCAGGGTTGTCTCCCCTTACGAATATTAAATTTAAAAAAAATTATACTGCAAACTTTGTTAATAGACTTTTCATTGGGAAGTGATTGTTATATATATATATACTAGAAGCAGAGACTGGAACGGGGGATTTTCTTGTTCTTTTTGCTAAGTCCAGATGATTTATTACGTTTAGAATTAAACTCGAGTTTATAATTCAAAGCATCAATTTATTCTCTTTCTGAAATTACGTATCCCGCTGATCCGTGTCAGGGTTGGCCAGCACTCAGCCATCACGTGGTCTCTCCCACGTCAGCCATGTTGTAGAGGGAGGAGTAAGATTGCTGCTGTGGGTAAAGTTCAGCCTCAGATCATCAAAAAAGCTCTGTCGGGCTGGATCTGGTTTATATACACACCAGGAACCATTCACTGTTCACTTTCTGGCCAGTCTCATCATTTAAGTTCCGCAAAACGAGTTGCTCCACACTGGGTGGGTCCGTCTGCTTCTCCGACAATTCCATCTTTAAAATACTCTCGTGCCCCACCCACGTGACTTATTCACATCTCTAACACTCCGGCAGATCGGGTTCTCTCTAAACACGGGTTCGTCCAGAGTGCGGGGAGTCGTTGGCCAGGCCCCCACCCGGGCTGATGCCCCTCACTCTCGGGAAAGAATGGCATCCACCGCCGACCTGGACGCAGACTGGATACCGTCGAGTGTTTTGATGTATTGTCCCCATCCCGTACCTGGTGGTGTACCGATTCGACAAATCTGGGTATCGAATTAAGAAAATCCGAACGCCAATTCCAAGATTACACACAAAAAAGCTTTGGTTCATCAGATAATCTCAGGTTTCATGGGATGGACGTATATTTCAGCTCCGTTTCACTTGTTTGTCCTTCCTTCCGTTTGCTTTATTGCATCAGATACGAAAAGGAAAGGTCGGTTCGTGGAAACTCAGCTCCGTCAATAGACTCTAAGAGAACTGGTAGACGAACATCTGCTTTCGATATGCACAAAAAACCCCAGATATTTACGTTTTTATAGCTTTCATCAAACAATAATGTTTTTTGAAAATAATAATAGCGATAATGTTTAACGTATATTATTATTTTTTTAGTAGAAACTCAAAATCACGTGGTTTTTCTCTGATTGGAACTCGCGTCTTCAGCATCCAGACCAAAGACGATGAGGTGACGACCATAACAACTAGCGGATCAATTCCCCGAGTGCCGAAGTTCGGAGTTGTGTAAGAACTAATTTTTATCTATATATTTGCAAAAATAATTCATTGCAATACACGTCATCGGTAAACTAATTTCCTTTTTCTGGTCCAAAAAAAAAAAGAGATAAATTGATTTAATGAAGAAAGAAAAGCCATGGTAAATTATTTTTACTAATCAAGGGAGAGCACTCTGCGATATTATTGGAAACGATCTCAATGTGTTTTTGAGTTATTTCCCCTGTATTATAAAAGTAACGAGTACTAGTTGATAATTGACCGTAGAACACTAACAAGAAATGTGCACAGTAATAAGTGAATCGCTACAGAAGTGGTTATTACCTGGTGAATGCACACACACACACAAAACATTTCTATTATACGGTTGACGTTGTTATCAATTACTGGTCAAATAGCGAAATAAAAAGCCGAGGTTTTCCAACTTCCAAGAAGAAAAATTTGATAAAAAATTTTAAAGAAACAAACTCTGTTATCAAACAAAAATATCTGATTTTGCAAATCTTAAAAAATATAGAATTTCGTTAAAATTACTGATCAAGCCGTGCGGTGAAATCGTTTTATCTAATCGATGACCACCCTAGGCCCACCAGTTTACAGAGATGTATCAATGCATTCTTTTAAAAATTTCTAACTGGATGATTTACTGATATTTAATACTGTAATTCGTCGAAAATGTCTTACTTCAAATACTAAATAAACAGGAGAAAACAAACAAAAAAAAAAACGGAGACTTTAGCTACTTTGTATTTTTGTATCCACTAACTTTTTCTTTCTCTCTCTCTTCAATTTTGAGAATAATTAAAATATTCTTTAGTATGTCCATGAATGTTTAATTCCCACTGTGCCTACCTGGCCTTAGCCGAAATTCTAGAAGACTCAAAAACAAAATTAAAAATTAAATGATTGGGTCTGATGAGGTGGTTTCCAATCCTCAGTTATCATATATTAAAATTTTTTTTTTTTTTATATAGGTTATTTCCCTTTTCCTCTGGTTTACCTCCCCTCACCTGCAAATGGACCAGCCATTGTAAACCCCCATTCGTACCGAGTAAATTAACGACAGGTGGACAGGTGCTGCTTTCACCTGTGTCCCTGGCAATATTACGGGCTGGCTCTCTTTGGCTGTTCCTCGAACCCGCGTCGGCAACAGCCACAGGCTCCTAACCCGAGCGGAGGAGGAAACAGGTCAAGGAGGAACTCCACCGGAGTGGTTGGCCGGCTTCCGACCGGGACTCGAACCTGGAACCTCAACGTTAGAAGTCCAGAAATATCAGAAGGAATTAACGGAAAAGGGGACCACGGAAAGCAGTAGAGACGCGTCTGGGTGGATGTTAAACGTGACGGTGTCTGGTGAACAAATTCTATTGTTTAATTCGGCTTCTAATCCCGAGCAATAGGAGACCAGATATTGAGAATGCGAACGATAACACGGAACAGAAAGAAAAACGGAACGAAACCATATGGGAGGGGAGGAGAAACCTCGGTACATCGACAGGTAAAAGAGGAAATAAGTAAAATTGGATGGCAAAAAAAATTACTGGAAGTGATTGTTGTTGTAGTAGTTTCCTTTAAAATAAGAGAGAATTATTGTTATAAAATAAAGTTAAATATTGTAAACCCATTTACCCATATTTTCTAGAATCAATCAGAAATAATAATAATAATAATAATAATAATAATAATAATAATAATAATAATAATAATAATAATAATAATAATAATCAGGATGGAATAGAAATGAAAGAGCAGGAAAATGTGTTGCTATTGATTACACTGGACAACAAAATGAAACTTTTTGTCTGCCACTGAGCAACATGTGGGTGATCTTAGCTAAATTTTGGGTGCTGACTTCAAATCTGAAGTCAGAATTTTGCCAGGACGTCAGGTTTTTGAAATAAGCATAAGGAGGAATTTCACCACTAATGCTATATTATTACTTATGCTATATGAACTATATAAAGCTTGAACGACAATATTTGGTATTCAGATATTTAATGTGAAACATATTTGCCATCATCAGACAACAGATGCATGAGAAAGACTGATAGAAGCAGTAAGGAAGATATGGAACACATTTAACTCACATAGTAGGTACATTCCAAATGTTCAGAAATATTTCAGACACTTGTTCTTGCGCTTCTGTGAGGTATCAGTCTCCCTTTGAAGGAACCAACAGTAATCACCCATCATGTTGGGATTGAATTTCCCCTGATATCTACTCTGCATCACCTTTATGTCTTGGTGGAACCTTTCACCATGCTCATCACTGACATCCCCTAGATTGGTTGGAAAAAATCAAGATGCGAATGCAGAAAATGCATCTTTAGAGACATCCTGGCCCTTATTCGCTGATATGCCATTAGCATGTTTTCCACATATCAGCATAGTGCTCAGCTCTATATTTGCCAAGAAAGTTCTGTACAATTAAAATAGATGCTTCCCATGCTGCAGACTCCAGTGGGTTCAGCTTATTTTCTGAACCCGTCATCACACACGAGTTCTCGAATTTCGGGCCCCACAAAAATTCCTTCTTTGAGTTTAGCCTCAAGTTTGGTGCTGACAAAGTCCCTCTTAGGTACTTGAAGCCATCACCGTCTTTGTCCATGGCTATGACAGAGTTTTTCATAAGGCCGAGTTTGATATAAAGTGGCGGAAGGTAGACATTCTGAGGGTCTACCAATGGCAGATGTTGCACATTGTGCCTGCCAACTATAGGTTCCTGTCGCATAGGCCAGTCTTTTCAAGTGTAATGGTTGGCATTATCACAGCTGTTCCAAAGACACAAGAAACACACGTGTTTTGTGTACCCTAGCTGCAATCTGAGGAGAGAACAACTCTGAGATCAGCACAAATTTTCCATTTATGATCCGAATAACTCGTCACTTTCAAAAGGAGTTCCATTGACTCGTATGTCTCTTTCAAGCCAACTGCATGAGCTATAGGAACTGAAGGTTTTTGGGCTACCATGATGTAACAGCACAGCTTTAAGGCTTAGTTTGCCTACAGTCTATGAATAACCTCCATCAACCAGTCACGTGCCATAACCAAAACACGTGACGTCCTTAGAGCAAAACGGTTTTCAGATTTGAAATCAGCGGGCGAAATACTACAAAGTGAGCGCGACGGTGTTCCGGTGGCAGAATCATCGTTCTCCGGTGTTGGCTAATGCGCTGAGTTAGGCTGTAGCTGGTCCTGGTTCGAATCCCGCTCCGAGTCGCTTCATGGGCCGGTTCCAGGAAAAGATTCGCGAAATTAGAGGATCGATGATTTTATTAGTCACCAGGCTCGGTACCCGGAGCTGCGTGGTTGGGTAGGGGTTAGAGTCAGTGGCGTTAGACCAACGAGTTTCAGCTTGGAACCTCGCCCCGGATTCTGAAGTACCTACACCCAAAATTTGGGGGGGGGGCCCCTGGTTGTCGCAGTTCAGCTGCGAAAGGGTTAACAAACAAACGCTCGAAAACGTGGTGCTAGACGAGACCCAATGGAAGCAGCGAGGGGACAGCCCGCGCGCGACTAAGCGAGGGGGTGGATCTGGGGTCGGAATGGGCGAGAAACGGGCACGCAGCCCCATTGGTGCCGACACGATAAGTAATTGACGATGTACGGCTGCTTGAAGTGGGCGCCAGGTGTCGCTCGGTGCCGCCAGGTCCGTAATCGTCCACTCGGAGACGAGGCCTCGTACCAACTTTGACGATGCCACCAAAGAAATCAAGGGGGGGCGGCGGAGATGGAAAGTCGCGGAGAGAAATGCGTAATTGCATATTAGGGTGATAGGGAAGAATGGTCAGGGAATGCATATGGATCTAATTCATATTTACCGATAGTAGAGCAGACGAGAAATTCCAGCAAAGATAACGGCGGCCAGGTGGGGAGGAGGAGGAGGAGGAGTCAGGCGTTGCCTAGCACGCGACGCCGAGGAGGTCGGTGGACGATGGGAGCTATTAAGTAACGGAACGGGGCAAAAACAAAGAGAAGAAAGGGGAGAAATAGAAAGAATAGATGATGAAAACGACGGTGGGGGGGAATACGGATAGAATAGGGGGGGAGCTGACCAAATCGTTATAAATTGTGATCGGAAGAGTTCAGATAATTCTCAGACAGACGGAGAGAGAGAGAGAGAGATGGAGGGAGAGATGGAGAGAGAGAGAAGGAAAGATGGAGAAAGATGGAGAGAGAGAGATGGAGGGAGAGATGGAGAAAGACGGAGAGAGAGAGAGAGAGAGAGAAGGAAGAGACGGAGAGAGAGAGAGAGAGAGAGAGAGAGAGAGAGAGAGAGAGAGAGAGAGAGAGATGGAGAAAGACGGAGAGAGAGAAAGAGAAGGAAAGATGGAGAGAGAGAGAGATGGAGAAAGATGGAGAGAGAGAGATGGAGGGAGAGATGGAGAAAGACGGAGAGAGAGAGAGAGAGAGAGAGAAGAGAGAGAGAGAGAGAAAAGGAAAGATGGAGAGAGATGGAGAAAGATGGAGAGAAAGGGAGAGAGAGAGAGATGGAGAGAAAGAGGGAAAGATGGAGAGAAAGAGAGAGAGAGAGAGGAAAAGTGAAAGAGTTAAAAGTCGAAGACAGAAAGCGAAGATGGGAACCAGTTCCTGTTAGTTCGGCAGGGAGGGGAAGGGAAAAACCCGTGGAGATGTAACGGATACCGACGGGAATTGACCAAGACAGCGTCAGATGAGGAGAGATTGGAAGCAGTAGAAGAATAAGGCGCTAGGGAAGCGGATGGAAAATGTTAGTGGGACTGAGAGAAGGGAGAAAGGGAAGATGCGTTGACCTGGGTTAGGAAGAGAAACGAAAGCATCTTTGCGTTCTTTGTGGAAAGAGGATAGCGTCGGAAGAGATTTGGATGTAAGAGGAGGAAGAGACGAGAGATCGGAGAGTAAAGAACGATGAGTTTGCTAGTAACAGGTGAGAAATTATGGAAACGAGTTTAATGTAGGATTGGACAGAAGGGGAAGGTATAGATAGTCTCGTCCTAAAGTTCGGCACATCGAACGAGGGATCCGTGGTGGGAGCGAGGACCGAGTTCTAACTTCGCGTCGGCCGGCCGAGAAGAGATAAAATCGAACTTTGAGACAAAAAGAAAAGAGGGGCCGGATGAAGGCGATGGGTGAGGTGAAACCGGCAGGAGGCGGGTGGGATATTTAGAAGCCGAGATGTCAGGGACGTACAGGAAGAATCAGAAACCTTAGCGTTCAAAGAGACGAAGGAGGGTTAGGGGGGAGGTGTTGGTGGCATGAAAACAGGAAAGATAAGAAGGGCGGTAAATTTCGCTCGATCGAGACTAAGGCCCGATAGATGGCTGCCCCAGAGGCCGAGTTGAGTGATGGGGAAATCGGAATCGTGGACTGACGAAGAAAGAGGATGGAATCCATCAGGGAAGGGGATTTGGAAAATCCCCACGGAAAAGACCGCGCTACAAAGAGGGTGAGGTAATGTGTCTAAGAAGGGCTAGGGGGCCATCCCTGACAGTGTTTAAAGAAGAAAAAAAAATGGGGCTAGATGAAAGGTAGAAGCTTGATCCAAAGAAAGTCAATTAGAGTTAACGGCAAAAAGAAGGACAACCAGACCTGCGTTTACACCGGGTAGTACAGTCTCGGTCCGTTATAGGGGAAGGGAACCGTCTCGGCAGGGATATGACTGAGGCCGGGCGGGGATGAGATGTTAGGGACAAAGCAGCTTTGGCACGGACACAGAAGATTTGAAAGGATGCGGCAGAGGCGAAGTTTAAGGGTTCAGGAAGAGGTTCGCAGTCGACGTTCAGTAACCAGATATCCCCAGGTAATTTGGAGTTAGAAGGATCGGGTGTCGAGTATTTTTGGGAGAGGGGCGGCAGAGACCGGAAGGCGGACACGCGAGAGAGAGAGAGAGAGAGAGAGAGATGGAGAGAGAGAGAGAGTAAGGAAGGGTCCGTTGTTTCCTCCGTACGTTTGAAGTACAGAATCGTAGCTGATAAGAGAAATCCGCTGTTAACTATACATTATTATTATTATTGTTGTTGTTGTTGCTGCTGCTGCTGCTTTTGTTGTTTTAAAGAAGGAAGACAGCAGTCGAATAGGAGAAGGTAGAGGGTGGTCTCTGACAGCTTGGCAGGGATGGAGGTTGGGGAAGAATAGCGAAAGAAAGCGTACCGAGTGGCCCCAACCGGGATTCGATCTCGGTGTCTTCCTGTAGCACTCAGATAACCACCGGAATACCAGGAAATAATAATAATAAATAATAATAATAATAATAATAATAATAATAATAATAATAATAATAATAATGATATCGATTTTAAGATAAATGGGCAGTAAAACTTATCACTCTGTTCTTTTGTTCATCTAAAGATTTACTAAACACAAGATGTTCGTGGCTGGTTAGGGCGATTCTGCGATTGGTTCCCAGTAACTTCTTTCTCAGACAGAGTGTCCTGCCATAATTATTTGGCCACCCGTTATCGCCGTATGTTGGTCCGTTAACTTCTTCACGTCCGAACCACTTTTTGGAGCGGCGAGTTCCTCCGTCCTGTACAGGTCTGAACCAGCCAGCTTTCTGTACGGGGGTGCGGTCCGAATCCCCAACCGTATCCAGCTCCCGTTAATTCAGTCGACCGCACTGGCCGAATGTGGGCAAGTGTGTCTCTCTCTCTCTCTCAGGTGACGATCCAGGTACGGCCGTAAGAACTCGATCAGAGGGGGGGGGTTAATTCCCCGATTCCTCTCCCGGGTTGTTGTGTTCGCATCGAAGGCATTTCCGATAAAAAATGTGGGCGTCGGATGTCACCAAACCTTCGTAAGGTGCGTGTTGCTCCGCAGAACTGAGACTTCCCAAGACAAAACACCCATTCTCTCCTTATTCTACCATCCCGTGAGTCCGACCGTGAGCCGAAGACACTGGTTCCTTAGGCCGTCGTCTTCTCCTCCGAACCCAGAACCCCGCCCGCGAATTCCCGGAGGAGAACGGACGCCGCACCACCTTCCGAAGCCGTTCGTTTCCACCGAACAGATGCTTGTGACGCACGGCGGCGCGCCCCGTCTATAGACAGGACACGGGGCGGTGGGCATGGTGCCAGTCTATTCTTCAGCAGCCCAGTTCTCTTGCCCGAATGTGAGGGCCGGGATGTAGCGATTAAAAAAGGCTCAGTCTTTGTCGTGGCGGCGGGGCGATGTCGCCACATCACCACCGGCTGCGGATCTAAAGGGAATGGCGAGGTCTTTGGCCGTCTGTCGTTAACC
Organism: Nautilus pompilius; assembly: GCA_018389105.1. NCBI lineage: Eukaryota > Metazoa > Mollusca > Cephalopoda > Nautilida > Nautilidae > Nautilus > Nautilus pompilius. Next base: position 2,160,989 of record JACATO010002446.1, read on the forward strand.
CTAGACCCACCTATCCGCCCGTCCCATCCACGTCTCTCCAGATAATTGTACTTGTAAATCGTCCGGGTTACACGTCATACCTCACATTGGTGTTAAATCTATGTGAAAACGTTTGCGAGAAAACAGTAAAATCCCCGGGGCCAGGACTTGCCCCGTTCATCTGATCTTAATTCCTCCAACTGTCACCCCCTCCCTTCACTCGTCTGACTGCGCTGTGCATCCCAGAATCCGTTCATGGAGTAATATTCGAGGCCCCGCAGTTGGAAGAGAAACGTGCGGTGATGCCCTACGCCACTCACGGTTACGAGCGGGGAGTCGAACTCTGCATCAGACACGAAACTCGCCAGTTCGAGTCATTAAGCCGTCAGGCCGATGACAAACCTCGGCGAGATTGGTCAAGCCGCCAGAGCCGGCTACAATTCCCGTTCGGGGAAATCGGTCAAAAGGTTTCCGCAATTTTCCCTCCCACACCAACAAGTAATTCCTCGTTAACTGCGATACGTTTCGCCTTAGACAAGGGGAGAGAGAACGGATGAGAAATTTGTAACACCTTTGGAAAGTTAAAAAAACAAAATGAAAAGTGAAACCCATTTTTAAAGCGGTTGGCTCTGTCGGGAGTCTCAACTTCATTTAAGAGAGAAAATATTACCATAATATTTATGGAAATACTTTTATTATTATTCGTGACTGCCACTGGTAACATATGGTACAATTACTACTAACATAAAGTTCGATTTATATTGATAGGCCCCTTAAAATGTTTCACGTGTTAAGCATTAATCAAATATGGGGGGGGGAGAGACGAGACATTTTCTTCTAAAACAAGACATTACATATATAGTTTACATTTCGTGATATAGATAAGGGAAGTTAGGGGAAAGATGACGTCACAAGTAGGTGATAAAACAGATAAAAAATTAGCAAGGCAGCAGAGTTTGTATTAAGGAGCAAAAGTTACCCCAGAGCAAAATATAAAAATTCCGATGTCAGGGAGGAAGACAGGAATTACTGTAAGACGAGTCGCCAGAGGAATATATATATATAACACCGACCGAAGTTTAGATATTTTTCAAACATTAAACAACTTGGATTATCTCCATTTTCGCGGATAACCCGTCGTCGACAAGGGCGAACAGCGCTGAGTGTAGTATATGTGATGGACAGAGAAGAAAGACCGACTAACTTGGATTCTGGACTCCGGAAGCTTGATCCTGTTCGCGAGCTTCTCTCTCATGAATATATCGGGGTAGTGCGTTCTTCGGAAAGCCCGTTCCAGTTCTTGGAGCTGTCGGGTGGAAAACGTGGTTCGGTTTCGCTTTAACTTCTCCGGAGACTTCCCATCCTTCACCGCGCTTCCTTCGACGTCATCGCACACGGAGGAACCAGAGACATTGTCGACCGCTGAAAAATTGAAAGTTCGTGAATTAAGAAAAACGCTTTTGAAAAGAATAAACTAAGTAATTTTTTTGAAAAGTTAGTAATAATAATAATAATAATATAATAATAATAATAATAATATTGTTAAATCTCTTGCCTCTTGTTTTAAACAAGATTTATTTCGGTTTGTGATTTTTTTTTCTTTCATATAGGTAAATCTAAAACGAAAGTAGCGACACGTGATCAGGTACGTACAGAAATTTTGATAATGTTATTATTTGCCGAGAATTTAAGCAAAACAAAGATTTTATTACTATGAATTCTTAATTATCAGTAAATTATATGATAAGCCCTATGACGCGCACATGTAATGTACCTACTGAAGATGGCTCTTGGACCTCGAAAGTTAGGACAGGGGTTCGACGAGACGCGACTCTCAGAAATAGGGGCAATAAACACAGGATGTTTCCTAAAAAACAAACAACAGAAAACGGTCTCAATTTCTTCATTTTATTAAAGGCGTACATCATCACCTACATATTATTATTCCAGCTACTTCTCTGTAGATTATACACTATCTAGCCGGGTGAGCAAACTTGGTACAAGGGAGATAATTCGCAAGCTCTTTTTTTAAGGAATTCCTATTCAATCGATGCTAACCATTTTAGTGTGTATATATATATTATATATGTCTGTTAGACCCCGGTATGGCTATGAGATGACGACGGAACTACATCAACCATGTAGTCGTGACAGGGTTAGGGAGGTAATTAGATAAAAACAAAGCCATCATCAATTTTGAAAACGAACGTTTACATTTCTTTGATGGAAAATATTTATAAAAATTCTTTTTTTTAAATATAATTGTTCCATTTTGTTTAAAAACAAAATCTCTCTTTGTACTGACATCATATTCTCTCTCTCTCTCTCTGTACTGATATCATCATCTCTCTCTCTCTCTGTACTGACATCATCATCTCTTTCTCTGTACTGACATCATCATCTCTCTCTCTCTCTCTGTACTGACATCATCATCAATCTCTCTCTGTACTGTCATCATCATCAATCTCTCTCTGTACTGTCATCATCATCTCTCTCTCTCTCTGTACTGACATCATCATCTCTCTCTCTTTCTGTAGTGACATCATCATCTCTCTCTCTCTCTGTACTGACATCATCATCTCTTTCTCTGTACTGACATCATCATCTCTCTCTCTCTCTGTACTGACATCATCATCAATCTCTCTCTGTACTGTCATCATCATCAATCTCTCTCTGTACTGTCATCATCATCTCTCTCTCTCTCTGTACTGACATCATCATCTCTCTCTCTTTCTGTACTGACATCATCATCTCTCTCTCTCTCTGTACTGATATCATCATCTCTTTCTCTGTACTGACATCATCATCTCTCTCTCTGTACTGACATCATCATCTCTTTCTCTGTACTGACATCATCATCATCTCTTTCTCTCTCTCTGTACTGACATCATCATCTCTCTCTCTCTGTACTGACATCATATTCTCTCTCTCTCTGTACTGATATCATCATCTCTCTCTGTCTCTGTACTGACATCATCATCATCTCTCTCTGTACTGACATCATCATCTCTTTCTTTCTCTCTGTACTGACATCATCATCTCTCTCTCTCTGTACTAACATCATCATCTCTCTCTCTGTACTGACATCATCATCATCTCTCTCTCTCTCTCTGTACTGACATCATCATCATCTCTCTCTCAAAAATAATCAAACTTCTATTAGCCACCCAAATATTTTAATTTCTGTTTTCCATTATACGAAGTTTGTATCCGAAGCCGTTCAACGCCGTATCTTCCCCTGAAAACCCAACTTTATTCGGCAGCCGAGAAACAGAAATGCAAAACGATTTCGATAAAACAGGAAAGACAAAACAGTGGACGACTCGGATGTCCAAATAAATAAGGGGAGGAAGAAAACTAAAGAAAATGAAAGTAAACATTATATGAAAAAAGCAAAAAAATCTGAAGATAAGAACAAAATAGAAAATTTTACAAAGCGGAAAACGAACAAATGAACAGCGGCGGAGACGAACTGAAAGCGGGGCCGGGGCCGGGTCCCGACGGCGGTTATATTCCTCTCTTTCACGGTCGGGTAAGGTACGAACGAACCTGCCCCGGGACTCGAACCCGCCAACACAGAGACGATGACAGGGCCTGGTAAATTCGGAGGTCCCGGGGGGGGGGACAGACTGCTGTCGTCCTAAAACAGAACACTTGTAATAGGTTAACTAATCCAATTAGAATATTCGGTTACACTACCCTACCGTGTCCTTCACCTTCCTCGTCCCATCACCCGCAGCCCGTCCCTCTCCGGGTTGAGAGTCAGGGCGGACGTCAGCGTCCGGAGGAGCTGCGCGACTGTTTCGGACCTTTTGGCCCTCATCAGCAGCACGCACCGCCGACCCGGGCTTCCGACATCGCCACGACGACCGTAAACGGTGCGCGTCTTCAACTGCCATAAAGCGGTATACCCGGTAACGTAAAACAGCAACAACAACAACAACAACAAGAAAAGAAGAAATTTTAAGAAGCTGAGGAGGATGGTGGGCGGGTTTAGGGACACCCGACCCCTCCACTAACCTGGGTTTTCCCTTCCGAAAATTAATTCGCGAAATTACCTTTCCGCAACAACAACAAAAACGAGAATGGAGCGAACGCTCGCGTTAAATTAGAAAGTAGAAATTCCGCGATGGGAAATACAGAGAGAGAGAGAGAGAGAGAGATGGGAGGATGAAGAGAGAGAGACAGACAGACAGACACAGAGAGAGAGATGGGAGGATGAGAGAGAGACAGACAGAGAAGAGACAGAGAGATGGGAGGATGAGAGAGAGAGACACACACACACACAGTGTCTCGAAACTTCACTGACGGTTGAGAAAGAAACGGGATGTGGATCAAACATTTCTTAAATTTATTATTATTATATTATTATCTTATTATTAATTTCTCTTACAGAGGCTTTCTGCACATTCTGTCGGAAGGTTCGCCTATTTATTGGAAATAACTTAAATTTTCCCATCCGCGGTATAAATTTTGCATTTCCAATTTCGAATTTTACATTAACTCGGTACTTTTCCACCCTCACCCTAAAATACGTGATAACGATTTAAAAACAAACTCTTTTTTTTTTTATATTAGTTTTCCCAGATATTGTATTTATTTATTTATTACTTTTTAAGCTGATTTGCTACTTTTTAGATTCTTCGTGTGTTTTTTTTGTTTTTTTTAAATATAAAATCCACTTTGAGCTCGAGGTTAACTCGGCCCCCGGTCCACTTCCATGGCCTAGTGCTTACGCCCACGTGCACGAGCCATTATCTCGTATGCATTCTATCTTTCTTTCCCTGAAATACTCCCCTCGTTATTCTTGTTATCTATTCAGTCCATCGGTGCGCTCTCTCTCCTCTCTCTCTCTGTCTGTCCTGTCTGTCTGTCTGTCTCTCTCTCTATCTCGCTCTCCCTCTCTCTCACTCATCCTCGCTCTCTCATCGTCTCTCTCTCTCTCTCTCATCTTCCCATCTCTCTA